>VVAS01051019.1:3294-14621 GCA_015103295.1 Ptychochromis oligacanthus
GGTAACGCTCAGCTGGCCACAGCCCACCGGCGCACTCGTCGGAGACCTCCATTAAGACATCCCGAGGGATGAGCACAACAGACATAAAGAGCTGTTGATAAACAGTGCATAAGAAACACAGCTTACATGAAATGTCTGAGCATCAGCAGCTCATTTTATCGCAACCAAAATGCACCAACTTTAAAGACGTTCTTTGAATCTTTCTTTATTATGAAAGAAAACAGAAATAATAATGGATTTAGATGTGAGTGTCTCCCTTTCCTCCAGCAAATCTGATAGGTCATGATTCTGAATCTCCCAATATTAAATATTTGTTAGACTTTTATTATGAAATGTATTGTTCTTGAAACAGCTGGGACATATTGTTGAACTTCCACTCAAAATGTGACCATCTTCAAAATGCATTTGGAGGTGTTTTTAATAGGTTAATTTTCCTGATATGGCCCACTGAGATCAAACTGAGCAGTTTGTGGGCTATAAGCTAAAATGGGTTTAACACCCCTGATTCAAACTTCAATTCTTATCTAGTTCACTTGAATAGTAAACATCAAAGTAAACTAAATGGACAGTACTGCTCTGTTTTGTTTGTACTATTAGCACAAATGATCCAAGTACTTCATTGAAATGGACGTCCTGCATTCCAACATCCTCCATCATTGCAGCTTCTTCATCGATGTTTGGAGTCACAACACGAAATGCCGAGCAGCCCTGCTTGAACATGCCTGCACACAGCAAAAGGTCAGACATTATTTGTACTGTCTTAAAAATCAACAGGAATCCTATCTGGTAAGCAATAAACATTGTCATCGGAGTATATGGAAGTACCTTTTCTCCGCAGGTATTCTGCCACAAGTGCTGCAACGTGCACATAGCACATGGCTGCCTGTAAACAGCAAAAACAACTCAGGTCAGATAAGCATGGGTAGATAACAGCACTGATGATGTTACAAATCAGTATCTCTAGAAAAAGCAGCACACAGTAAACAGACAGTTTGCAATACTCCATTGGTGGGCTTCGTTCCCTGCCACACTGCCACTGGTGCTATATGAAATAAATCCAGTCTATCTGATATTTGACATTCGTTGGCCTAACATCAGACGCAGTTATCAGAGTCTAACCTAGTCAGCCATACAGAGTAAACAGACTTTTATCACAGACCTCAGATAGGTCTCCGTTCTTCACATGGATTCGGGCCATACTGTCAAGCCAGGTCTTGCGTAGCTCAGGTGTGCTGGCGTAAGACTTGGCGAGGCTGTACTGCAGGTCCACTAGCATCTCTGGATCTCTCTCATGCTCCTTCATCTGAGCTGTGGCCATCAACACTGTTCTGATGCGTTTGGTCAGGTCCTTCACATCTGATGGGAAAGCTGTGTTCTGTTGAGGAGGATGCACTTATGTGAGCTACGTCATTGTCAGTTTAGTTTAGGCAAACTTTTTTTTTTTTTAAACGTTTATTTAAATTGAACCAGAAGATAATTAAAGTCAGGCATATTTTTTTAACTGTTTATTTAAGTGGAACCAGGAAAAGGTTGTTGCACATATGTTCCTCACCTTGATAGTTTTATCGCTGTTGGCACAGTTGTTAATTATTGACAGAGACTGCTGGAAGCGAGTACTTCCAATACCAATGACATCTGCTATTAGCTGACTGACAGCAATCACAACCTAAAGAAAAAGAAAGACCAGTAGTTATAAAATACTGTTTTAACCCCTGAGTTTTGAAGATGCTGTAAAGCAGTATTTACATTTAAACTTTTTCAGGGCTCTTATAAAACACAATTCTGCATGAAAAATAAGAACAATAATCTTGGAAATCAACACTTTTGCTTTAAAATTGCATTTTTATTTTTTTTTTATTTGACCTCAATAAAATCCAATATGCAGAAAAGTACTAGGCTGGTAATGCTTCCCTTTAGACACAAACTGGGTTTGTGTCTAAAGTCACTATTATTACACCAAAGTTATTACAATAAAAACACAAATAATTCTTGCTTTATGTACTTATATGCACTATGTATTATATTCTTTGCATGTATATTGTCATTGTTTTCACAAAATTAGGAAAACAGATAAAGTGTTTAAGGGACAGTTAACCCCAAATCAAATGTACATATTTTTACTCTGGCCTTTTATTAGTGTAGTGTGTTATTTATTAGTGTAGATGTTTTGGTGTGAGTTGCCCAGTTTTGAATGTAGGCATGTATACCTTCTCTTGAACATAACTAACTACAGGAACTAAGTGGCGCTTGCCCTCTGGTGCCAGAAAAATGGTAAATGGTAAATGGACTGGTTCTTATATAGCGCTTTTTCAGCTCTGTTTTGAGCCCTCAAAGCGCTTTTTGATCTACCACAAGCCTCATTCACCCATTCACACACACATAAGGGCTTTCTATTCAGCATTCACACACATTCACACTCCGATGAACGCATCGGGAGCAACTCGGGGTTCAGCATCTTGCCCAAGGATACTTTGGCATGCAGACCGGAGCAGACTGGAACATCCTGGAATCGAACCACCAACCTTCCGATTAGTAGATGACCTGCTCTACCTCCTGAGCCACAGCCACCCCAAAAAAATTAAATAAATTTCAAACTCATGAGCAAAACAAACAACAACAAAAAAAACAAAAAAAACAAAAAAAAAATACACTTTTTTAAAAATTTTATTTTATTTTTAGAGTAACCAGGTATTGATTTCTGAAATGAGATTCAGTTTTTCCAAATGCATTTTTTGGTGCTTGGAGCAATACAAGGAAAGTGCCATTTAGTTCCATTATTAAAAGGGAGAACAGATATTAAAGGCCAGAGGAAAAATATGTATACTTGATGTTAGGGGGGACTGTCCCGTTAGGCTGATAAGTGATGTAAAGCATGTTCTTTGAGGTGCTAAAATAACGCTTAGATTCTCTAGAACCTCTCAACATTTGGGTTAAGTAAGGTGGATATACAATTAAATATGTTAAAAAAGGGCTGTAATTCCTAATCAGGTAATGCAGTACTTGTTGCATTAGGTAATGCTGAACCTATTGAATTTAAGCTGAAATTCTGCAGTTCACTGACATCTTAATTGTTTGATCTAAAATTCTGTGTGGTTTTATACTGAGGCAAAAATGTGTTATTGTCCAAAAACATATGGCCCTAACTGTAAAAGCTTTTATTGTAAAGACAGCTGTCTCACCTGTAAGTGTGTCCTGACAAAGGACTTGCGACCTGTGTAGTCAAAGTTACTCTTCATGAGAAAATAGAGCAGATGGGCTGCGTCACTGCGGATGGAGCTCAGCTTGGAGTTACAGCATTTCAAGATCTCATAGCAGAATGCTGCACACATGTCTGCACGCCCTTCAAAAAATGTGCATGGGAACTATGGAGTCAAGCAGACAAAAATCAATCATCAGCTTCTGAGCTTTAGAGCTTAACAAACAAGAGTATTGCTAAATAAAGCACAAGAAAGTCCTTCACACCTTGTAAATGAAGGTGCGCAGTGAAGTGAAGACCTGCTTGAGGGCCGTTTCTGACTGATTGATCCGCAGGAAGCAAAGGTGGACTTCAAACACCTTCTTCATCAGTGGACTGTGGCCGTGGTCGGCACACAGCTGTGTCTGTGGAGCAAGAGAAGATCGTCTGATTTAAAATAAGAAATCATAGCCCTTAGTAAGCAAAAACTGGGCAGAACATGGTAAATTATGCCAGAGTAAATTCACAAAATACAGTAAATATGTTTGGTACCTTGAAACCCATGATGAAGATACTGAGTGTGTCCAGGACAGTTAGGCACACTTCAGTGGCAATGTTGGCCTCCAGCAGTGACTGATTTAACACATCAGCATCTGAGTGACTGTAGGCTACAAAGAAAAGAAAAAGCTGCAGTTATTTCAGTCAGCACAACAACACACTCAATATAAATCCTCTCCAAAGTGACCGTTTTATTATATCATGTCATATCTCTCAAAATCTTAGTGTTAAAGGCAAAGCCGCTGCATCAAAGATGGAAAGCTTCATTTTGTCAAAAAGAGTTTCATTCCAAACTGAAGCCAAAATTATCCGACAAACTAAAATATTTTACAGAAAAATTGCAACAGACTGGTGAGGTACTTTTTCTTTTTTTTCTGTTGTTTTTTTTTTAGAAACTGTAGTCTTGACTTTGTTTGAGTGCCATCATTTGAGCTTTTTTTTGTAGGATATTTCTACTATTCTTTTGGAATAAAACCCTTCATATTTCACATGGATTGCTTTCACAGAGAGAATTGTAATAATGTGAAGTTAAGAGCAGATGGGCAAAGAGATGAGAAGGTTTTGAAAGCCAATGTTCTGTTAAAACAGGCATGCTCTTAAATCAACCAAATGAACATAGCCAGTAACAAACGTCCTAACATCCTGGTACATTCTTACCATGGTCTACAGATATGCCAAGAATACTTGAAATCTTTCTTACACTGAAAACACAAAGAAACTTATTATTAAATAATGCCATTTAACAGGATCACCGCTTATGGCAAAAATCATTGGAAGGCTGCAAACAGCTTCCTTGGATCCAGTTTTATTGAATTTATTGATGGTGCACACATGTCTTCCAAAGCATTTCCTGCTTGACAGCAGTCTGGGACAGAGTATGAGGAAGAAGATGATGCTGATGTTGAAAGAGAGACATGAGGAGGGCGAGGGTCCTCTGGTGGAGTATGTTTGATGAGAGGTACAGTATGGCGGCACTTACTGTGGTTAAATGTGTATGAGTTATCCAGGCTGCTGAGCTGCTGTAAGCGGGCATGCATCATTCCCGCCCTGTTACGGGACACAGGCAGAGTCTGAGACTTCCGCTCATGTGCTACAAGTCCTGCCCCATCCTGGTTCCTGATGAGGAAACAGGATGAGTCAATGAAGCCGCAGGTTATGGTGAATAATACATAATTTTACAACAAGCACTCAAATGTCCCTGGAGCGATTTAAATTCATGAGATTTTAAAGGTGAAAATCAAGTTATGAGTGCACGTTTGCCATGCAGTTAAAAAAAAAATCAAAGCAGTATTGGCAGCATTAATGCACCGAGTTAAAGCTGAAGCCATGCATGTGAAAATGTGAGAGGTGGTGAATTTAGAGCACTGGAAGTGTCAGAGCACTGCAACTTTTTTTTGTTTTTTTAAATGGTGAGAAATTATCATGCAATTACTCTCAGTTTCACCTTTAGGCTTACCCAAGCAGGAGAGGGCAGGAGCCAGGTTTTATTTCATTATGTTAAACTTGCCAGCATTTCAGTGAATAGAGATAGAAACAGTGGTGGGAGGTTAGAGAGAGTGAATACTCAAAGCCTTCTGGGAGTCGAGGCCAGTTCCCAACAGTGATTAAGGTACAGTATGTGTACTCTGATCAAATTAGAATAATTCTGCTGAACATACAGTACAGTTACACCCTTCAATAGTAAGAAACATTATGGCTTAGCCTGGATGATTTAAAATACAGTCAACAAATAGCTGTATCCTCATAAACCGATGGACAATTCATGTTTATTTGTCTTCTCATAATAAGAAAGTGTTGAGAAGCCTGAAATCGGTGACAGCAACATTACCTTGCAATGTATCTCTTTCCCATGTATCTGAACTGATGGAGGCACACTCTGAGTGATGGAAAGTAGGTGAAAAAATCAGTCCCTGTACTTTTTTCAGCAATACTTCTAATAGCAGGTTATTCTGGACAAGATATCTTACTCGACTAAAGTGAAGAAGTCCATCAGCTCAGCAGATGATGCCTTGTTCCAGTATGTGAACAGAGCATCTGGAAGAGACAGAAATGGACACTGTGAAAACTGTTTTTATGGGGTGCAGACGTTAAAGTGGGCTGGAAGAGCAGGAACAATTAGAGCTAAGTTTACCCTCAGACATGCTTTTGAGCACATGTAAGAAACACATGAGGAGGCTCTTGATCTCTGCCTGGTCCAGTTTATCACATCGCAGCAGGGGACTTCCTAGGGTTGAAGCAGGCTGGTTCTGGGGGACAAACAGGACAATCAGGCACAGATAGAAAAATATATAATCCTACAAAGGTCTTCACTCTAGCTCCTTAAACCCAAGTAACGTTTGAAAAAGTAGTGGGTTCATTTGAGGCCTCTCAAAAAGACAACAGACACCACAGCAATGTCACAACTCCAATGTAGGTTTTTTCATTATTTTTAGTCCACATACAGTAAATGCAATGAATCTGTGTTCCCACATTTGAGACCATCAATGCATTTTTGTGATACTTCTGACCATTTGATAAACACCAATCAACAATACAAGTTTAAAACAGCAATTTCTTATAAAACTGAGGATTTTCTTCTTTGGCTCTGGCTTAAACCTCTTTGGGAGGCACCAAATGATGTTCTAGGCAGGAAAAACCCTGTGATGTGTGACTGAGATTCAGTTTTGTGGTGACTGATGAAAGTAAAGAAAACTAAGTCTTAGTGTTTGTCATAAACACTAGGCTGCAATAAATAAAACAAAAGAATCTACATATTTTTCTGAATGAGATATGAATAATAGAGGTAGAGCCATAAATATTTGGACAATGAAAATTTTAGTAGTTTTGCTTCTGTACACCACCACAGTGGATTTTAAAGCAAACAATCAAGATGTGATTGAAATGCAGACTGTCAGCTTTAATTCAGGGGGTTCAATAAAAGTACTGAATTAACTGGAAAAAGTACTGAATTACAGACATTTTTATATATAGTCCCCAATTTTCAAAGCCTCAAAGTTTATTGGACAAACTAGTTTTACAGCATTCAGCTGAATCTCAGCAGAGCGTATAGCTCTGTACACTTCAGGATTCATCCTGCTACTTCTATCAGCAGTCACACCATCAATAAACACTTGTGACCCGGTTCCACTTGCACCCATACATGCCCATGCTATAACATTGCCTCCACCAAGTTTGACAGATGATGTGGTATGTGTCAGATCATGAGCTGTTTCTCTCCTTCTCCATAGTCTTACTTTCATCAGTCCAAAGAATTTTCTTTTAGTAGTTTTCTGGCAAAGACTAATCTGGCCTTCTTGTTCTCAAGTGCAACCAGTGGTTTGCACCTTGTTGTAAACCCTCTGTATTTCCATTTATGAAGGCATCTCTTGATTGTAGACATGATATACCTATCTCTTCGAGAGTGTTCCTGACTTTAGTAGTCTTCTGAGATCTTTCAGGTGTTGCTGAGCTGGCCAGTACATTCATGCTTTTAAAGGAATGAACAAGATTACTCATTGCCCACTCATATTTTTTTTTCTCTTTTTTTCAGTCTAATGATGTCCTCTTTCACTTCTATTAACATATCTTTTGACCTTATTGAGAATGCCATTGAACAGCCACAAATACAAGTTGGAGTCAACTCCAGATGTTTTATCTGCTGAATGTATCATGGCTGAGGGAACAGGCCCCACCTGGCCATGAAACTGCTTGTCAGTCAATTGTCCAATTATTTTAGAGCCTCTGAAAGTGGTGGACTATGCAAAAAAATAGCTGTCATTACTAAAGAGTTAATGCAACACTTTCGTTAAACCCCTTGATTTAAATCTGAAAGTCTGAACTGCACTTTAATCACATCTGGATTGTCTGATTTAAAACCTA
Organism: Ptychochromis oligacanthus; assembly: GCA_015103295.1. NCBI lineage: Eukaryota > Metazoa > Chordata > Actinopteri > Cichliformes > Cichlidae > Ptychochromis > Ptychochromis oligacanthus. The sequence goes on from VVAS01051019.1 coordinate 10,886, forward strand.
CTGTGATGGTGTACAGAGGCAAATCTACAAAAACTATCATTGTCCAAATACTTTGACCTAACTATATGAGGTTTTCTGGAGGCCAGGGAACTACACTAGTGACAATCATTCATCCAGATGTTGCAGGGCTCTGTCTGTGCTGGAAAATGTGACACTGGACAACAAATACCTTTTTTTTTTTCCCCCAGCTGAGGCACAGAGCAGGGAGAAAACAGAACCAAAGCAGTGGAGCAGCAGCTTTACCACAGAAAGAAGTTGGCAATGTACCAAACACGTTCCTTTGCCAGCAGTTAGTCTAGACCATGAAACTAGCTGGGGATGACTTCATGGAAAGCATGATGCTATCGCTTTGGTTTTTAAAGGGTGTTTTGCAGAGTGGAGAACTTTAAGGCTAAAATTAGTTTTTCTGAAAAGGCTGACGTGAACTTCAAAGTCTGGTGCACTTTTTTAGCTTGAAAAAGCAGAGTTTTTCTTCAGTTACTAATTCTTTAGTGTCTTCTCATCCCGTTAGCTGGTAAATAAACTAGCTGTTGCACACCAGAAATAAAAGCAGCTCCAAACAAAGGACTGAATGAATCATAACAACACAGTTAAAATCCAGTCCTTTGTTTTTATTGGAGTTCTCATCAGATTTAGTTTAAAGCAGTTTATCAGAGGGAGACAAGAAATCACACAGCACGAGTGAGAGGAAATCAAAAGCATGCATGCTTATCACCATCTGGAACAAGAGAAGCGCCAAACCCCATGAGGCCCTGAGGTAAAACACGTCTGCTTTACAGCAGCATAGAACAAACAGGACAAAGCCTAACAATCTCCTGGCAAAGTAAGGGCTTAGAGTTTAGGGCACTAACACACACACGCACACTTTCATTCCCAGATGGGACACTCCTAGGAGGGACTGTGTGAAGAAAGGAGGCATTTTGTACTTGAGGTGAACTGCTGGACTGCAGCGCGCTCTCTGGCACACAGGGGACAGTGAGCAGGGAGAAGTCCATGGTGACACATTTGGAGCGCACGGAGAGCATGGACTCCTCAGTCTCCGTAAAATATTGCAGGACACTGACAGAGTGTCTCCGTACAAACTTCTCCATCTGCCACAGCCAGCCATACAGTGAGGGTGGGGAGTTAACAGGACAAGTTAACAAAGAGTGACTTTCTCTGGCACTTTTGCCATAATAAGGAGACCTCTGATGTGCCTAAAGCCCCATCGTGAATTGGATGTTAGACAAACGTGTCACAGAAAGCCTAAATTTAATTTCTAATAAATGTACATACACTTTACAGGAATCTCAAAGCTCCTTCTCTCATCTACCTTGTCAAGAGAATTGCCCTTGTCATTGCTCCTCTCAGGCAGACTGTTCCCAGAATCAGTGCTGATGAGTGAGCCACGAGAGTCTGCGTGGCGCACAGAGTTAATGTTGGGCGTGGACGCTGCATGAGGTGAAGCTGTAAAAAGGAATAACAATGAGCTGTTTAATATAATAAAATTAAAATGACATTAAAAAAAATGTCTACGCACTCACAGGTGCCAGAGATGGCTCCAAAAACATCTTTGTGGAAGCCGGTGTCCAGAAAGGTGCTGGACCTGGGAGGTGTCATCAAAGCGTTGGTAAGGAGAGAATCATCTCTTCCATTCTGCATAGGAAAAAGAAAAGAGTTTAATGAACCAAACCCACAGCTGTTTTATTTTATTTTTTTTAAATGAAAATTAACTAAGTAGGCAGCTCCAAAATCTCTGACCAGAAGCATTCCAGTAATATTTAAACATCTACTGTAAGAGGTGGAATTTATCCCAAATAAGGAACTGCAATCTTACGATGGTTGTCAAAATGAACAGATTTTAACGTTGATAAGAAGTCGATACTGTGTATTTACAGAATAAACTGTATGTAATTGTACTGGTTGTTTCATTATTGCCTACAACTTACTAAATAACACATCTGCTGCATGTTATTTATCCTAAAAGAAATGCAGATCATAGAGTGCACATATCCGTGTAAAGGTTTTTCCCCCTATCTGAAACAAGAACATAGACAATGTTGTAATCTGTAGAGATTGCAAAGCCTTTTGAAGTAAAATTGGTATTCTGGCCTATAATACTGCCTACTGCACTAAATGCTTCTCTATATATGTGCATATATTGTTTTTCTTGGAATACATGTGCATTTATTATCACTCCTCAGCCTTGATTTCTCCTTCCCTATGCAATATTTGTAAAGCATTAATAGTTATCCACAGATTTTTTTTTGTCTGAATGGATGGACGCATGTGTGAAACTAAACAACTGAACATATAGCATAACCTGCAATTTGATAACTTTTCGTGTAAGATTGCCGTTGAACCATCCTTGGCTCCCCTTTTCTCTTTTTTATAGAGCATCACTATTTTCCCTTCTCCTTGTGTGTTGTACAGTAAAGCTTTGTAAGTATATTAGATATGAGAAGAGACGTTAAATTAAAAACAGATGTCAATACTCAAAAAAAACCACTAGGTGGCTCCCTTACACTGGTGCAGTGGTTAATGGTGAACGGGGACACCTCCTTCACATTTAGCCTATTGACGTTCTCTTGGAGCAGACCAAACAAGGGCAAGTACAGGGTGGCCAACCTGGCCTGCTGGCTCTGAAAAACAAGTGAATCACTCAACAGAGTGTCTCAATATCACATACATCACACACATGTATACACACATACATAAGGGAGGGATAAAGGCGTGAACACACTACTTACTTTTGAGGCATAGCGGTCATCAAACACGTGCTTCATCATGAGGCTCTTCAGCACTTGGATGGCGGTCTGACGAATCTCCCTGAACTCCTGCAGAGCCGCACTGACCTCCCTGAGCAGCAGTCCGACCAGGAAGTGGTTCTTACAGAAGTCATCTGTCAGCGAGTAATCCAGCTGGAGGTCTGCAGGGATAAAGAGAACAGTGAGGAGAATAGAACTGACTGACAGGAGAAGTAGATGCAGCATGTGAAAGGAGGTGAAGTCACAAACAAACCCAAACAATTGGAGGAAATTTCTCACTTAATATGACACAGTGACACAATCAGAAAACATAGAACATTTTGAGAGTATAGATATTGCAGCCAGCATTAAAAGAAAGAAAACAAGGGGTATTTTTCCCCTTACTGACAGATGTTTCTTATGAACTTATACAAATCATCAAACAGTCTATACGAGGAGAAAACATCCATGCTTAGACTTTCATGTTTGACAGATTCACACTGTGACTGAGCTGCTGTTCTACATCAACAGACGTCGCTGTGTAAAGACAAACATGATTAAAGCTAGTGATTGAATAACAGCAGCTGTTCATAGATGGTTCACAAGAGCATTTAAGACGAGTAAAGAAATCCCAAATCACACGTGTAAAGATTACCAAAATGACTTTATTCAAACACATTTTTGTCTACTTTTATCTTTTTAAAACCTGCATTTCAAGCATGCAAGAATTAAAAAGACATCTGATTTCTTGGGAATGAGAGAAAATAGTCTTCATCATAGTCATAATCCTCAAACCAATTCAAGACGGGAAAAAACAAAACCAAAAAAACTACAAGCACACCTAATCGCCCACACCTGATGTTGGTAACAAATAGTAAAGCGCTTAATCTGATAAGATCATGAGCTAAAACCCCACATAAACCAGTTTGCAGGAAAGCTTAAAGAACTGACAGGGTTCAGATTTTAGAGGAAATTTGAAACTTTCTGGTCAGAGATAAATGATCGACATG
>VVAS01051036.1:0-10731 GCA_015103295.1 Ptychochromis oligacanthus
TATCTGTGATGAGATTTAAGAAAAAAAATTAAAAGAAATTCCTTTGGGGACTGGGCATTAGCATTACTTTCCCACTCCTCCCTTTCTATTGGGTAAAAGTATTGTCTTGTGAATACAAAGAGGACCGAGTATGCTGTAACGTGTAAAGCTATTATCTCTTCTTCAGGCCTCCAAACACATTTTGGATGCAAACTCCTAAACTGTAGTTGTGGTGCTCCTTTAAAAAATAAGAAGAGAGGAGGACATATTGGAAAAGCATTTGAGAATACCCTTAAATATATGTTTGCTTTAAATGTTCACAAGAGGTTGAATCCAGTTCCATTCTTTTGAGCAAGGGGACGGTTATTTTTCATATATATATATATGTGTGTGTGTGTGTGTGTTTGTGTGTGTGTGTGTGTGTGTGTGTGTTATGGTTATATGGAGTTGTGACTAGTTAAAATTAAACTGTAGATATCTAAAGCTAGAACTTACAGTAACTCGTCATACATCTGTTGCAGATACTCACAATGTGGACTGCAGATATATGTAACTGAATTGTAGATAACTGTAATAAGAAAAGATTTGACCATAATACAATACATATCCAGCCCATCTCTTAAATGTTGCTCAAAGAAGCTGCCTTACAGCTTAAATGAGATTTATAAGGTGATATTGCAAGGAAATCAGCTCTGTTATGACCCTGCTCAAAAGTCACAACATCAAATGGAGAGTGACCTTAAAATCTATTAAAGCATGCTAGGTTAATATTGTCTGTCTTGGCCCAAAAGACTATTGCAAAAGAGTTTCTAAATCTCAAAAGTTCTATTCCTGGTTAAATAAGGATTAAAAAGCCTGGTTTTTATTGCAATCATTAAATAAAATCAATGGGTAAAGTGTATAAAAGATCCTTACACTGCCAATGCAACACCAGTTGACGTTGCAGAGGAGTTTAATATTGTATAGCTGTTGTATAGCTAAAGTTGGTACATGCCATACTACCCATAGGTCATATTTTTAGACAACTGTTGGTGTCCATATTAAAAACTAAATATTTTGTTAATTTGTAAGATTTTTATTTTTTTTTAACTGGACAGAACCAAGCTAAACTGTTGGCCCCTGCTTCCAACTCCAATCCTGGAACACAGACAAGACAATAGCAATGTTTTTTGTCATGAGACTCAATAATATGGCAAAATAAAAAAAATAAAAAATTCTCCATCCTACAAAAAGAAAAAGAGTTTGAAATCATTTCTATCTTGTAGACTTCACTTGTAATCTTACACCCACGGCACAGAAATGTTTGCAGGTATCTGTTTTCTAGACAGTAGTATTTAAACTGCATTTGGTCAGTGTTTGTCTCCGGTAGAACTCCTAAATGGCGCCAGACGTGGGTTGTAAGTACATTTGTGACACAACTGCAAAACCTCCGTGGTGTGTCTCAGTATATAACTCTTTAATAATAGCTGGCAGTAAGAGCATTCTTAATTTACGTTCACTGGCTGGATTAAAACCGGCAACTTTCCAGCAACATGTACACCTCTTTAACTTCTAAACTTGCTGTCGCTACAAATTCTTCCACAATCACCAACACAATCCCCCGACATAATATAAGGCAGAGGCTAAACCACAATGAAGTCAGTGTTTAGGTCCTCCTGTTGGCTTGCCAGCTACCTCACCACACTGGTTTCACATTCCACAGCAACCTCGCTGACTTCTGTCTCACACACAGGCGCAGCTATTTGGAGGTATTGTAAAGGCACGCACATTCAGGACCATATGTATCCAGGCACGCATGCAGAAAAGGGTGACACCAGTAGATGTGTAAGGCTCATAACCACACATGAGCCCCCAACCTCCAACAGCTCTTTCCCCCTTTTTTCCCTCAGTGACCTGTGTTTGGGCAGCATGCCCAGATGCACTCATGGATCCTCTACTGCCTAGCAAAACACATACTTTGACTATTCACAGACTTGCAGTCAAACATATATACGTACTTGTGCATTCGTGCATGCACTCATACTCACATACAGTATACTGCATGCTGTAAACACATGTAAGGAGTAGCGTTTTTTACTTATAGATGGTCTTTCTATATTTTTGAGTGCCCTCACTGAGAAATGGCACCAAACGAGCTTCAAACCACAACCAACAAAGGTACATGCTTAAAGCCGACTTATGATTAACGATACCATAATTTACTTCTTTTTTCTTCTAGTGTGAAATAAAGACCAGGCAAAACACCTCATAAGTCAGAAGTGTCCTGACTACAGTGGTTAAAACTATAGTCCTCACAATTAGGGCAATGCAAGCCAACATATACACAAACACACACAAACTGCAGATACATCCTTATTCTGAGGACTGCAACTTTTTACTCACACAACAGTCTACATATGCATACACACTTGTGCATGCAAATAACCATCACGATGGATTGCTGATGCTGTGTATATTCCCAGCACGTGAACCCGTTAGTATACTCATGCAAATTCCTACTAAATCCCACTGGACAGTTTGATTTTTTTCCGTTATTATATGTGAAGCAGAGCAGACACACATACACAGAGTTGATGTCCCCCTCAGGTGTAACACACACACACAAGAATTTTTCCTCTTCTCACAGGAAACATTTGCTTCCACAGTGCCCCAATCTGGCCTCTCCCTCCCCGTTATTTTTTGCTCCCCTGTCTCTCTCTCTTTACTTCCCTCCCTCTCACTCCTTCCTGTGGTTTTCCTCTCCCAGTCCTCCAGCAGAGCATACCTCTCCTGTTCTCTGTACCTCCCACTCCTTTTTCTTCTCTCCCACTTTTTATTCTTCAGTGCATTTTTGAGCTCCCTTCTTTTATTTTTCTTCAGTTTCTCGACTTCTTGTTGTAGCACAAACTGTGTATGGATCATTCCTGGCTTTAGTGTATAATGCTTCCAGCTTTATGTATATATTGTGAGAAATGATTTTTAATTATTTTCTTCTTCATTCACATTCTATCTTTTCCTTAATTTAAAAAGATCTGATGACATGAAAAAAGTTTCTAAAGTTTCTGAAATTTTGAGCAGGATCAGATAATGAATTCTTAGGCTTAGTTGCTCAAACATTTATTAAACCTAGTCTTGGACTAAAACCTTTTTTCAGTGGAGCTCTTCATTGATTTTTTTACTCTAGAACTATGCTTAATCCACGTCAGGGAAACTATCTGTAAAGAATGGGATGAAGAGGAGTCAGTTCAACAATGTAGCGGGCAGGGATATATGACAGTCCATCACTCCCGGAACAAGGTCAGCCCTCATTTTTTAGGGGTTATATCCTTTGATTTTTCCAATCAATGTCCTTGTAAGGTATTACACAAGACTGCTGCAACAGTGAGAATGACAGGAGGCTTTGTTTTTGTGACATGGAGGCATACAGAGACAAAAAGACAGAGGCTGAAAAAACTAAGGTGGACTCATGAGAAATGAAACTGGACACCTGTTTGAACAGCAGTGGACAAAAACAAAAAGAATGGTTTGCATTAGGGAGAAAAAGGGTTTCTAAGGACGTAGAAAGGTTGTTGAGAACCATGGAGAAAACAGCAGGGGGTTCCTCTTACCACACACTCTTTGGTGGGATGGAGGTAAACAAGTTTTTGGAGGCAAGTTTGTTTTTCTTTTAAAGAAAGAGGACAAACATGAGTTCTTCTTTTCTTATGGATGTCCCAGTGTTGCACAATATGTTTTTCAAGGGCCCGAGACTGCACAGATCATCCAAAACACTAATGACCATATCACATTTCAAACTCGAGTCACAAAACAAAACTACCTCCACTGCAGTCAGGCGGTTTCTGCCGCCACGGCAGCAAAAAGGAAATTTACTGTCAGTGTTCACAACTTGAGAATGACTTGCACTGCTGTTTTATATGATGTCAACTCTGATTCACAGCATGCTCTCTATGCCAGCATTCAGGAGAGTGAACTTCCCTCAGGAGAGAGAAAAATGGCATGGTACAGGGAGACTGAGACTGAGTAGGCGATGAAAAACGTCAAGTAGAAAACAGAAACTGTGGGAGTCAGACATGGGCACCCACCCTTTCCTCCACTCACACTTTTCCCATTATTTGTCGCAGTATTACCCTCCCTCTCTCTCCCTCTCTCTCTCTCGCGTCTCGGCAGCACAAAGTGATGCAACTCTACAGAGTAAGTCTGCAATAGCCACCAGTAGAGTCTGTTGTGTCTCTCACACTGACACTGGCGTCTTCACCACTTAAGAAGGGAGTGGTGGAGACTGTCAGGGGAGGAGGAGTGGGGGTGTAACCTCTGGAGTCAGTGATTTTCATTTTTCACTTGAAAAATACCATAAATCTTAAATCTCTGTACATCAATACGTTCATTTCTGAATCTTGCTGGCTGCAAATGGATTTTTTAAAGGGCTGAAGTAGCCACTTACTGTACCACCAAATTTGCTCAAAAAAAGCTGAACAGCAAAGTCTAATGACAAGAAGTGCACATAATTAGAAAATTCAAGAGAGTTGTTTAAGCAACAATTCACTCACACAAAGAATGAAGTGTGGAACTCAGCAGCATTAGTAATAAATGAATGTGGAGTTACTGAATGAACAGGTAAAATATAATTCAAAATTACAGTGACTAATTGGTTGCATTAAGGCCCAAGTCACTTGGGCCTAGAGACAGGTTGGCGACCCCCTGGTATTCCCCGACCATTTGGTGAGTGGTTGAGGGAGGTTGCTGGCTGACGATAGGCAAACTCGATTGCTAAAGCACCAGTTACACAGGCCTAGAGAATGGTCAGAGTCCCCCAGGCAATCACAGGTTACTAGGGAAAAATGTGTATTCCCCAATAGGCTGGCAAATGGTTGTTGGAGGCTTCTGGCCGTCGGTAGGTGAAATTGGTTTTTATACAGTGCTGCACCAAAAACCTCCCTATGATTGCTTAGTTAGCGAACCTTTGCAGACAAGTCAGCATCTTCCATACAAACAATGGTCAACTGCACCAATCTGCTAGTTAAAATTGCGCCTTTTGAAATGTGTTGGTTACAGCTATAAGGCACAACTTTTACTTTGAAGGTGAACATCCTCAGTTCTGCTTTGCGTCACACTTTTTCAAGTTTCACTACCACTCAGCGTGTTGTTAGCAAGTGTTTGAGACATGTCGCCATCTTCCATGCAAACTACAGGCGACCACGGCAGTCTGTTAGCGACCAAAGCAATTACAAGGAGGTTTTTGGTGCAGCACCCTCTCTGCAACCTATTTCACCTTGTGATACCCAGCAGCCTCCAGCAACCACGTGCCAACCGGTCAGGGAAAACACACTTTACCCCTAGCAACCAAAGGTTACCAGTGGGTCGCTGACCAGTCTCTAGGCCTGTGTGACTGAGGCCTAAGGTCTGCTATACTCTAGAGCTTTCCACTGAAGACCTTCATCAATCAGGAAGTCAGTCTCATTGGTGTTAGTAGTGTTGTACACTCGCTATTGTCCAAAATGTCATCAGTGATGATTCTCTAGTGCTTCTAGCAAACTGTTATTACTAATGCAAATTGTATGTAGAAATCTGTGACTTAATTGTGAATGAACCTCTTAATTAAGAAATGTGTCCACTTCAGAATATTCATTATTATTAATTTGTTCATAGTTTGTAAATATTAGCCAAATCTTGTCTTCATTCACTGATGTAGGTCTGTACTGAAACCGAATCAGTGTTTGAGTTATCTTCGCAAGTAAAGACTGTTTTAAACATCACACAACTAATAACACTTATGTAAGCATGATAATACAGTCTAATGTTAAATATTTTTGATGAATATTTTTTTACATTTTAAATCCATATTCATACCATAATGAAATGTGTTTCGTTAGTGAACTGCAGTGGATTTAGGTTGATGTAGTTAGATGTCATTTAAAAGTGCAAGGAATCTTTTCATTGTAACCTCAGACTACATCAGATAGATACAAAAAGTTGTAAAAATGTCATATTTAAAAAAATTTAATTAAATTGCAAAAAATTGAAATTTGGACTGGCTGTGATGACATACAGTGCCTTGAAAAAGTTTTCATACCCCTTGAACCTTTCCACATTTTGTCAAGTTACAACCACAAACTTAAATGTATTTTATTGGGATTTTATGTGATAGACCAACATTAAGTAGCACATAATTATGAAGTGGAAGGAAAATTATACATGGTCTTCAAAGTTTTTTACAAATAAAAATCTGAAAAGTGAGGCGTAAATTTATATTCAGCCCCCTTTACTCTGATACCCCTAAATAAAATCCAGTGCAACCAACTGCCTTCAGAAGTCACCTAATTAGTAAAGAGAGTCCATCTGTGTGTACTTTGATCTCAATATAAATACAGCTGTTCTGTGAAGGCCTCAGAGGTTTGTTAGAGAACATTAGTGAACAAACGGCATCATGAAGACCAAGGAAAACACCAGCCAGGTCACGGATAAAGTTTTGGAGAAGTTTAAAGCAGGGTTAGGTTATAAAAACATATCCCAAGCTTTGAACATCTCACGGAGCACTGTTCAGTCCGTCATCCGAAAATGGAAAGAGTATGGCACAACCGCAAACCTACCAAAGCATGTCCGACCACCTAAACTGACAGGCCAGACAAGGAGAGCATTAATAAGAGAAGCAGCCAAGAGGCCCATGGCAACTCTGGAGGAGCTGCAGAGATCCACAGCTCAGGTGGGAGAATCTGGCCACAGGACAACTATTAGTCGTGCACTCCACAAATCTGGCTTTTATGGAAGAGTGGCAAGAAGAAAGCCATTGTTGGAAGAAAGCCATAAAAGGTCCCATTTGCGGTTTTCCATAAGCCATGTAGGGGACACAGCAAACATGTGAAAGAAGGTGCTCTGGTCAGATGAGACCAAAATTTAACTTTTTGGCCTACATGCAAAATGCTATGTGTGGCGGAAACTTAACACTGCACACCATCCCCACCGTGAAACATGGTGGTGGCAGCATCATGTGAGGTGGTTCGACAAAGTATTGACTCAAGGGGGGCTGAATACAAATGCACGCCACACTTTTAAGATTTTTATTTGTAAAACTTTTGAACACCATGTATCATTTTCCTTCCACTTCACAATTACTTTCTGTTGGTCTATCACATAAAATCCAAAAAAAGTTTGTGGTTTTAACTTGACAAAATGTGGAAAAGTTCAAGGGTATGAATACTTTTTATAGCCTGTTGCAAAGAAATCTGTCATGTCTACCAAATTCATGGAGTTTTAACTGTGTGGCCCTTCCTTACTGTATCTTAGGCAGTAAGGTCCTTTAAAAGAAAAAAAGCTCTGTCATAGATGTTATATCAATGTATCAACCAAACCCTGTTTTATCATCCTGTTTGACTCTAATGAGGACTATAATTTACACAATGAACTTCACGCTGTCTTCAATAACACTTGAAACTAGAGACTGAGAATATAAACTCATTAGGAAAGTGTTTACTGAGATCGTAGATCAAGGAAGCAGAGGGTCATTTTCTCAGACTTCTATACAACCAGAGTTCTTATTGCAGCCAGAGGAGTCACCCACTGCTGACCATTAGAAAGTGTGCAGGTTTAAGGCAATTCAGAGTTGGCTTTACTTTTACTTTTCAGACCCTGAAGTACACCCATCTTTTATATAGATAGTCTGATAGTGGTGTATCTTGCACTAATGGAAGCATTTTTATTTGATGGCAAGTTAATTATTCATGTGTATCAGATGACAGTTTAAAAGCAAACATTTTTCTTTTGTTGCTTTTGTTGTCAGTTCTTAATAGCTTTTGCTTTTTTTTGGTACTAAAAGAAGTCCCCAACAGCCAGACTGCAATGCAACTATGACCAAATACTGCATTTTCAGAAAGTTGCAGAGCACCTTTTTTCTTGTGACTGCACATGCTCGTATTTGCTCTTAAATAAACAGAGTGGAACAAGCTCAAGAACAATCCACAGACTGTCAAACAGCATTTGGGAGAATGTTGAAAATCAAATCAGAGGACATTAGGCTTTGAATTACATGTGTTTATCGCAAAAAATTGTGGTACTTCCAATTAATCAGATATATGGAGCTGCAAATGTTGGAAGCAGGGTGATAGGGTCCTAGAAGGAAAATGCTGGGGAGTTCATTCTAAGACAAACAGGACACATGGAAAAATAGGACAATCAGATAGGAGACTTATAAATGGATCAGTTGGGGAAGAGAAAGTATACCAGGGCTGTAATCAAGGATAAACCCACCTAGTCACAGTTTATCCCTTTGTAACTCAAAGATGAACGTAACCATGTATAGTCAAACTTCATGGTGGTACAAGTTCAGCCTGTATATTTCTTACTCCTTAGCTAAAGAGAGTGCTATTTCCCTTGTGGAAGAAAACAAAGTTTACCAGTTTTGACAATTTTCTCATTTTCGAACACCTAACTAGACATCTTTACTTTCCAAGAAACACTCTAAATTCACTCCTATAAAGGAACACACCATACTTATAACATATATTAAGGCTGAACTGAGATCAGTATTTATATTAAGAAAATGGGTCAAATGAATGCATGTAAAAGGTGTAATTTGTAGTGACAAATGACCTAACATTTCAGTTAACCAAAGCACTATGAAACTTTTTAGCATTTACACCCTTGTTACACTCCTACTCCTCCTTGACCAACTGTTTTCTGCTAAAAGGTTTGTCAAACCAACACCAGACAGCAGGCAGACAAAGTAAATGGCTAACTGGTGAACATTTAATCAACCAATTAGCTCTGAAAGAACCATTACTCTGAGCAAAACACCCAAGGAGAATGAACACTGGATTTAAATGCATAAGTTAACCAGACACCAGACACTTCACCACAATTTATACTTCATTTCTGTTTACACCTCAAAGTAATGGTTATGTTACTCAGTGTTTATAAAGTAACTTCACATTGGGATATTATGTCCCTTTTGTGTTTAGAGATTGTTTTGCTGATTCCAAGTGTAAGAAAAAAAAAATCTTATTGTTGCTTTTTTCAACATTTTCTCAGGTCTTAGGTTTCATCAGTTATCTGGTAATGTGCAGCAGTTGTTCTGATGCAGTTTAATGTGCTTTGTGCATTAATTTAGAACTGTGATTTACTGTAATACATGGTCATTTGTTTTGTTTACTGTGTCCCTTTATGAAAAGGTTATGTCAGTGGCCGATAAGTGGTTAACACAGGCACAAAATGTTGGCCTGTTGACAAAAAGCTGAGGCTTTTGTCCCTTTACGGTTTAAATCAAAGTATAATACTGTCTTTTTAAATCTGCTGTAGGCAAAATGCAAACACAAGATCATATACAGAAGTTTAACGTCAAAGCAGTAATACAGCTTCTCATAATTATCATTGCCCTGACATGAAGAGAATCATTCAAATGGAGCCCTCATTCACAATGTGTGTCAAAATACATGCATGGTTTAAAAGAAAAAAAAACATTTTGGGGACTTACTCCTAATCTATGTTTGTAAGGATTTATAAAAGAAAAAATTATAGACAGTTCTGAAATGATATTTTTAGATTAATTTTAATTCATAAATATTCATTAGCACCAGTTAGTGAAAACAGGGAGCATGGGAAGCACAGCTCTGACAAAACACTTCTGGTTCTGGGATTTCTATAATAAGAAACTAAGCCGTTCACCACAATAACACCACAGGAGGTTATATAAGGAGCAAGTTGAGCATGTTTCTGTTTATTTCTGTTGTTATATGTTCATCTCATATACTATTACATTTTTTTTAACATTTTAATCATATTCAATTTTTGTTTGTATCTTCCTGTCTGTCTGTCTCATTGTAGTGCAATCCTGTTTCCCATAATATAGGGATGTTGTTAAAAAAAAAAAAAAGTTATTAGAAAATTAATTATTTGTAATTAATTAATTAGTGATTAATACAGAGAAAACATGTCAAGTATGTGCTTTGTGAAAAATGTATGCTCATTTAAAGTTTTTATGGGAGCAACACCTTTCAAAAGGACACCTGGTAGGACATCTCACAGTGGTTTAAGGTGGGGATTATACTTGGTTTCGGACACAGACACCACAGCGAATAGCCATTCGTGTTATATTTCTCTGAAGTCCACCTAAAGGGTGAATGCGTAGTTGGAGCGCTGTGATCTAGTGTTTCCACAAACGGGTTTGCACAAAAAAAAAAAAGGACCTTCGTGCTCACCGTCTGATGACGAATACTCACAGCCGTGGAAACAATAACACATAATGCCTTTCAGTCAATAGGCAACAGCTCAGTAAGGTGAACATGCCAGAGAGGCGGAGTCTTTCAAAAGTAAAGATGGAGAGGGGTTCACTACTCTGTTAAAGACCGTGTAGGGCAATTATTTTCATTAGGTTAAGAATAACGTCTCTCAACATAAAATAAAGAAGAAAATGTACCATACATGACTCCATCATCTATGATACATCTGTGGTTTCATTCAGGCCCTGTCTACATGTACACGGGTATTCCGGTAAATGTAGCTTTTTCCACACATCTTGGCCCTTCGTCCATGGTAAACAGCGTTTTAGGTCACTGAAAATGGAAGTTTTGAAAAGCTCCTTCCAGGTGAAGACTTTCAGATAGTTTGCCTTTGCATTTACACGTGGACAAAGAAAACAAAGATTTTGGCTTGCAACGTCAAAGGTGTGCCCCTTTAGCTCATTTTTTTCATGTCAGACTGGGCACCATGTTGTTGTTAGAAGGCTTCAGATTGGCCAGCATTTCAATACAGTTAGGGTTATATTACCACTTGTTGCCTTGGAAT
>VVAS01051046.1:6445-19748 GCA_015103295.1 Ptychochromis oligacanthus
AAAAAAAATGAGAAAGTATAGATTTTTTTTTGTGGAGAGTGGGGGGGGTTTTGTTTTTTTTTGGGGGGGGGGGCGGTTATTTTTTTTTTTTTTTTTTTTTTGATTTTTTTTTATTTTGCTTATGTGGTCTTGTGTGACATTTTAAGATTAACTAATAGATAACTAACTTGTAAAGTGCTGTTGCTGAATAGCACCAGAAGGTGGTGTCTCCTTCTTTGTTGTTGTGCTAAGCTACAGTTGAGAGTTGTACACAGGCACTGTTGGCAGTTCTCGTAATATGTAAAACTAATGAATGTGGTGACACAGAGACACCTAATACTACAGAACACAGCATTCGTCTCTCTGTACACACTTTTCTGAGCTGACAAACTACCCTAGAGTCGATGCTGTGTAAGCTAATGGTATATATTATCTCCACCTGTTTGTCCATTTAGAGACTGCAAATCATCTTCATCTGATTCAAGGTCCAGTGTAAAACCTTGCAGTGTGGTGGGAGGAAGGGTGCTGTAAACACACACCTTCTCTCTTTGAATATATCAACACTGGCTGGTTATTGGACTGGTGACGGTTGGCTGGAAACATGTAACATATGAACAAACCCTTCTGGGTACACACTTGTTGTGTGAGAAACGGGTTCTCCAGGATAAGACCCTTTGTATATTACATTCCAAAATGTTGTTTTTGGTTTGGGTTTTTAACCTGCAACCTCCTCATGCTGTGATGCAAGCCCTTTGATGTTTATCACCAAACCAAAACTAAATTTAAGTGAGCTGTTACGAAGATAAGATCCTTTTTACCAAACTGGTCCTCAAACTCTTATTATTTATAGCCTGATTACAAAATATTAGCCCGGCTTAGTTAAGCTACGTCTGAAGATCAGGACCCTGTTGGTAGCCTTCACCTACCATGTCGGAAGCTAACATTGAACCCCTTCTTCTGCACACTGAAGTCAGAGATAAAGGACAGCACCATCTTGTTCCCCGTCGAGTTCAGCGTCAGCCCGTTGGCCGTCAGACCACAGAACTTAACTTCAGAGTTGCCCGTGTTCACCACCACCCGGTCGTAGATGCATCCCTGTGCCTCCTCCAGGTCAAAGTCCAAGAAGGAGAGCTGGATAATGAAGCCGGTGGGGGCCTGCATGATCCACCTACAGCTGTACGAATTGGGGTATCTCTTGGGGTAGCAGGGCGATGTGATTTCCCCCCGGGCCTCCGTTAACACCAGGTTACAGTTTGTGGAGCTGCAGCCCAGTACTGGGGGTGATAAATTCATGAATGTTCACACTGTGACAACCTTCAATGAGGCAGCAATATCACTGAGACAGGATGCTTAGTAGACACAAACACCAGGGGATAAGAGAAAAGAGTACAGGACTACAAGGCCCATAACATGTGAAGCATACAAGGGGAAAAGGATAGAGGAGCCAAACACCTACTACCATTAGAAATCAGGAAGCAGAGTAGTTTTCAAGGACAAACCCAGCTGAGTCAGCCAGTCAGGGACGAAGAAAAGTTTTCAAGGACTTTTGATGGTTCAGGAGACAAACCCAAGGACAAGAGGAGAAGATCAGGGAAGGCAAACAGAGTAGTTCAGGAATCACACTCCAGTTATTAGGAGAAAACAGACGAGTCAGGACAACCTGTGCAGTTAGTCCAGAGACCAATCAATCAATCAGTCAAACAACAGCAGACTGATTGGTCATCACAAACCCAGTTCCTACATCCACAAAGTTTAAGTTGTAACAAATACCAAACCATGCACATGCAAAGTCATCTTGCCAGTTAGATTCGGAAATGCTGTAAGTCACCTTTTTTTTAAAAAACAAGCAGTCAGATTCTTCATTTTTTAAACAAAAAATATGAAAATCTTGGAGGGAAAAATATGAGTAGATGCACTTCACCTCACTAAGAAAAATCCTCTAACTAGAAAATATTTTAAATGTGTGCATACTGCAAAGGTCACAATACATCCCCCACTTCAGAAGCCTACAAGTTATATTTACAGTATACTTGTATTTTCCCATCATTCTGCCTAAGATTCTGTATTTCTGTTCGTATAGTGTCGTGTTTTGCATTTTCACATCTGACCATGAAAGTTTTCGGGTAAAGCAGACACGTGCAGCCCTGTCAAACTCCAAAAAACAAACACAGAAGCCATAAAATGTTGGCTGTTAATCGATTTTGATTTGTTTATGACTCTTCACTCAAAACATGAAACATGTTGGGCTTCATCATCCTCAACAACAGCTGGAAAGAAGAACATTTCCTGAGGAAAGAAAATAATAACAGACAAGAGCTGAAATGGAAAGTGGAAAGAATGGTTCGCCTCGCTCGCTCAGGGCAACAATGGCCTCCGTTGATCTCGGGCTCGGCCTTCGCCACAGCCAAAACCACAGCCAACGCATTGGAAACGTCAGAAACACCAGCACGTGTGTGTGTGTGTGTGTGTGTGTGTGTGTGTGTGTGTGTGTGCGTCCCAAAACCCTCACTCAAACAAGAAAAGCTCACTGGTGTCACATTTCTCAAGATCATCTTATTTCATATTCATTCATGCAGACTGTGCAGATTTACTGCAGAAAATGAGGACTCCACGCCTTGCTCATGGGAACACTAGCAGAAGCAGCTGAACCATTCTGGTAAACATTTTTACCAACAAGTGTAGCAGCCCCCCTTACAAACAGACTTTCACTTCCAAGCTACTGCTGTCCCCTAATGTAGTCCTGGCATATTTCCAGATTCTGAAACATTTCAGACTTTTCTAATGCTGCTTAAATCAAAATAAAGGGACAGATGTTCAAACAGCTAAATCAAAGCTGTTAATCCTTTGAACCACCGGCAAGAGTCTTACATTAGCATAAGTGGTGTGGAACAGTTTTTAAATGAAAAAAGTAATACTTTAAATGGATTAAAATTACTGGTTTGCATCAGATGTACACCCTTTTTACAAATATATGTATGTATGAATGACCAGAGGAAGGTGTCAGTGTTTCACTGTTAATGGGACATCCTGAACATGATGCATTTTGAGTGATGCCCAAAAACAGAGGGAAGGAGTCTCTACAGAGCACAGTGTGAGTGTTACTCAGTCAAAGTAGGTGTTTCTCAGCCTTTAGATCTGATTGGTCGATCAAATATATCTGCCTAACTCTAACTCAAGCCTACTCAACCATGCCTATTCAACTATGTCTGATGAGGAACACTTACTCAGGAATATCTACTTTGTACGTGAAACATGGGAATTAATCACCTCAAGCTCATTTTATTTATTCTTTTCCTGCTAATTTAGTATTTGTTTACATTATGATCAATTTGCAATAAGTCTCGCCACTCGGATGCCATCTCTAAATGTCTCTGGGCACCTATTTGGGCAGTTATTTTGAAGTATCATCGTAATGAAATTTAATTTCAGTGGACACCGGGACATAAAAGCTACATGTATAGAATCACAACTCAAATCTGATAACACACTCTTTGCTGACTTTACCACAATAAAGGTTTAGCTTTTTCCCCCTCGAAGTTGTACTTCTACCACTATCTTTGCTGCTACAGAATTCTTCCACAGACTTCAATTCAGGATTTCACGAGTGCCATGTTTCTCCCTTTTAATGTCCCTGGCTTTGAAGTGACATCAGTTGAATTCAAAAGTTGATACCGTGGCACATAAAGTTGTATTCTAAGCTCTCCTTTAATCCCCCCAAAAAACCATCTATTCCACACCTCTTTGCTTGAGTCATTTATGTTCTATGAGCAATTTACTGAAAGCATGCTGAACATGACGGATCAATAGCAGGTGATTTAGGTTTTCTGTGCTGATAGAAATACACACATATACACAAACTGCACACACACACACATTCACAGCACACACAGCAAATTTATCCTCAAACCCATTTCCACTCCTCCTGAGAGTGTTTAGTATGTATGTGTGTGTGTGACTCACCTAAACCTTTTGCTCCCATTAAAGTTGTTCAGCGTGAAATTTCAGGAACATTTGGATGTAACATCAAAAAGCAACAAACTCTTTTTTTTCCCCCCTTCCACTAATGGAAAAACTAGAAGCTGCCACACGATTCAGAAAACAGCTTCCCTCTCTCTCTTTCCCAGCTCTGTTTCTCACACACACACACACACACACACACAAAAGGAGTGTTTCCCGTGTCTCTTGGGGAGTGTAGACTTTTCTTGGTGAAACCCTTTCCTGATTCACTGATTTCATTCAACTTGTAGAGTGAGTAGCTTTGAATCTGTGTGTGTATGTATCTGTGTGTGTGTGTGTGTGTGTGTGTGTGTGTGTGTGTGTGTGTGTGCGTGTGCGCGCGCAAGTTTGGAAGCCACACAATTCATTCCTCCAAAAGCCTAAAAGCTACTTCTCAAGTTTCTGGCAGCACAACCTCACGTTCCTCTTGATTCTCTCGTTTCCAGTCCAGCTTTAGAAGCTGTAAACATTTGACCATCCTCATCAACAGAATCAAACAAAACTGATGGACTGATCCTCATCAGGAAGCATTTTAATATTCAGTTATGATATCTTGAACTTCTATATTTATTTGATTATCTGACCAATAATGGAGGATAAAAATCTTTGCAACAGAACTACAATTGAAGGTCTCCATAGGTGCGGTCTGTTCTGAGAAACCAAGACGTGTCCAAATACCATTTATCTTATCAGGTCCCGTAGGGTCTCGTTTTACTACAGGAGGTCATTGTATCAGCATGTCCAAGACTGGAGTGGACAGTGGAGCAGTGAAGGAGAGAAAAAAACGTTTTCATGTTTTCAGGCTGGACTGAAAACTGTAAGACTGATAGGCTGTGTCGCTTCTATTTGATGTCTCTTTAGTAACTGCCTGCAAAATGTGCTGCAATATAATAGTAAACCCAACCCCAAGATTACCCTGAATACTGTTTACCAAACTGGTTTAAGGGCCCTGGTTGCCATCCGCTTTTTAAGTTTGACGTAATTATTTCCGGGTCGAAATGTTCTTCCAATTCCCAAAATCAAACAAACGCTGGGTCACCACTGAGAGTTAAAAATTCTTTAATCTCCAATAAAAAGATCAGTGTGGCCGTTCTCCCGGGTGTTACAATGAAGTTTAACATCCAGGCATCCATGACAGAGAAGACGTACGAAGTTGATCGGAGTTAGAAGTTAGCAGGAAGGTAGCTACCTAGTTGATATCTAAAGATGACATACCATGCTCTCACTAAAGTATTTCCAAAAAAACTGAACTGTACAGTACTGCTATAACTTGGGCTACAGAGCTGTGGTTAGGCCAATATAAACACATTAGCACAGGGAAGATGTCGGATGAGGGTTACAATTGTTCAGCCTGATCCTAAGCCTATTGTCCACTAGAGCCCAACCGATATATGATTTTTTTTTACACAGATACCTATACCAATATTTGGTGATTTAAAAATGTTTTTTTATATTTTCTTTCAGACACAGGAAACATAAACAGATTTTCCTAACATTTGTTATGTGTAGTTATTTATGAGTCCATACTAAGATAATATGACAATGCAATTTAAAAAATAATCTGGTTTGATTGTCACAAAAAGTAGTGGATTACTCATTTACGCTCAGTCTGATTCTCAGCTGATTGTTGTGTTTAACACGTATTGCCAATAGGGAAGTTGGACAAATGGGTGAGACTGCTTGCAACATCAGCACTCATAAATAACATGGTTAAAGGGTGTTTCTTAACTTTTTAAAGTTACATTTATCGGCCGTTATAAATGCCGACACTGATATGTTGGCAAGTAGCTAATATCGGCCGATAATATTGGCCCTGCCGATATATCGGTCGGGCTAATGTCCACACTGAAATCTTAGTCAGCCCGAGAATGATTCTCTTCTGAATTCCCTTCTGAAATAAGGGAACAGCTGAAAATACCTATTTTTAATAGTAACTTTCACCTGACTTATCATAGAGAGATGTGGTTCTAAAAACAGTTCGAAGACAAATACATGACACCAGCTAGAAATCAACAGCATCCGAATTGTAATACAGAAGGTAAAATATTTCTGAATGAACTCCCATCATTACAGATTGTATATCTGATTCAGCAATACGAATGTCGTTGGGATCTTGAGGGCTTCCACTACATAGAGTCTTTGTACATGAGTTCCACAGCAGGTCCACAAACCAAACACCCTATGGCTGTATCTTATAGCGAACATCTCCTGCTGTGAAGGAAGCACCGCTGCTCCTGGCACACTGGAAAACATTGTGGACCCATAAAACCACCTCCTGTCCTCACATATCCTGCATCTGTCCTGCATTACTTCTGTACACAGGGGCAGCACTGCCAACTCCACCACCATCTTCATGCAATTATCCTTCATCTTTTCCTCATCAGCCACTGAAGAATACTCTCTCTATAACATTACACAGTAAAAACAAATCAACGCTGTGCAACGAGAGAATAATCTGACAGATAAAAAGAGAGGAAACTTCCATTTTCCTCTTGAGAATGAAGCACAAACTGCAGTGAAAGTTCAGCTGCAGGAGAGACGTTCCAGCTCTGAACAGCAACAGTGGAAGAAATAATCAGAGAAATTAGAATGTCATTTATAAAGAGTGGGGCAGTTTACTACACAAATACAAGATTCGACATTCTGTGCTGTAAGCATATCTTCATATTTGTTTATCTTAAAGGACCCTTCCAGTTTACTTTAGGCTGCTGGAAAGCCAAACCAATCTCACATTGAAATGTGCAACAGCTAAGTTGGTGCACAACACAAACCACTGTATTAATGACAAAACAGCTGTAACATTTGCCAACATTTTTTAATCATATTCTTGTCACTTACCTAGTTAAATATAAGTGGCTCCATAGTGTAGTGGTTTACACATTTGCCTAAGGAGTGAAATATCCCCGGATCAATTCTGGGAGGAGACACAAATCCCTTTGGGGTTGCGTCAGGAAGGGCATCTGCTGTAACAACTCTGTCAAATCAAAACATGTGGAGCTACCTGCTGTGGCAACCTGTTGTGAATAAAGGACCAGCCAAAAGTAGCCTTTACCTGGTTAAATAACAAATAGAAATTTATAAAATGTGGTTCAAGTTGTGAAAGGGTCTGTTTTAACCCAAACCACATTTTTCCCTAAATTCAACCAAAGAGAGAGTGAAACAAAAGTAAATGTTGTGAAGATACAAAAGACACTGGGCTCTTCATTAGCCTCAGAAGGTTAACAGTCCATCATGTGAAACAGGCTTGTATGAAAGCCAGGCTTTTAATTCAGTAGATGTTATCATATTTTACTACAAAGTGTAATTTCAAACTTCTCCCCACTGTCTTGTTAAATTTATAGCATTATGCTGTTCTGTGGTCAGTATTGACTCAATATGGAAGAAGAAGAGTGAGGTGGCCTGAAATTGCCCAGACACGTTGTTATTTTAACACTGAGAAGAGCCTCATCTCGACTCCTCGACTCTCGAATCCACCCATCTCGACTAACACATCATCAACCCAGTTGCCCTCTCCACTCATGGTGTCACAGCTCCACCAAGCCAGCATGACCCTAAATAAAACACAACATGAGCAAATGAACTGCAAATGGACTTACACAGAACAATTCATTATGATAGACCATGCAAAACATTATAGCTTTTTCTTCTTCCTCCTGCTCCCTTCAGGGGGCGCCACAGCGGATCATCTGCCTCCATCTCACTCTGTCCCTGCATCCTCCTCTGTCACACCAACCCTCTGCATGTTCTTCTTCACTACATCCATGAATCTTCTCGGTGGTCTTCCTCTCTTCCGCCTGCCTGGCAGCTCCATATTCAACATCCTTTGTCCAGTATATTGTGAACCATGTGCATACTATGCAACAAATGCTGGAAGGGTTATTTTTTTACAAGTGCCTGTTAAAAGCTTTCTAAAAAATTAGCTCAAACTCCGGTTTTCATTTGACAAAATGTGCTAATTGTTTTTCTCCATTATGTTAATGTAACATACTCGAGTCACATATTTTCTTCAAAAATTTGTACTTTTCCAATTTCTTTATTTCTTTGCATAATTTGATGACAAGGTTGAATTTGTTGGTATATCCAGAAGCTGTCCTGTCCACCTCTGTATCTATGGCAGGGTAAAGACTGTTTAATGTTCAGTCTGATGTCTGCAACCGTTCACAGCCGCAGTGTACGTGTGAAATGACTTTACAGATACAGTTTTTATATTTCAAAAATGTTGCCTAAACCTGGGACAATAGGACACAATATCAGCTGCTGTTTACACAGTCACACCTTTTTGGGTGTGACTGTTTAAAGAGACTCACACACCCCTAAATCAGCTGCCCTGGAATAACTTTAGCAGCTAAGATCATTCAAATCTAAACTCTTCCTCTTTTCTCTCTGCTTTGCTGTTATTACTGTGATGACATTTCTCTGGCAGCTCAATGCAGCTGATAAAACCTGACAGGTGTGTGCGCAAGTCTGAGTGTGTGTTTACGTGTGTGTCTGTGTGTGTGTGTGTTGGTGGGTGTGGGTGACAGGAAGTCCACCCATGCAAATATGACTGTGCCGATAACCAAATGTGGGAAATAAGGAGAGATTTGTTTCACAATAATCTGCTGAGACTCAGAGCAACACAATGACTTCATGGTGGGAGGGGCGGAGGTGTAACGCAGCAAATGAAATGCTGATATTCCAGAGCATTCACTGGTGTATTGTTCTTTTTTCCTGATCATTGCTTTTCTCTCTTCTCTTTCCATCTAGTTTCCTTAATTTTCTCTCTATTTGTTTCACTCTCTCTCCTTTCCTTGCTTTTCCACATTTCCTTACCTCCCCCTTTTTCTTGTTTCCTTTCCTCTCCTCACCTTTGCTCTATAACCCTCTATCCTATTCACTATTGTTTCCTCCCTAATTCCTGTTTCCTTTCCTTATTTCCTCATTTGGCCATTTTCCCTTGCGTCTTCACTTGCTTCCCCCTTCTTTTCTTCTTCCCTTCCTTCTCTCCTCATCCCCCATTTCCTCCTCTCCCCTTTTCACTTTACTCATTAATACTTCTTGTTTCCTTTCCTCTCCTTTTTCTTGCTTTTACCCTGTTCTGTTACCCTATTCTATTTTGTCACATATTTTCTTGTTTCATCTTTGCTCCTCTTCTTGTTTCCCTCCTTCTTCTTTTCATATTTCCTTTCCTCTCTTTGCTTTTACCCTGTTTCCTCCCCTGTTCTTGTTTACTTTCAGCTCTTACTTATTTTCCTTCCCTCATCTTGTTTTGTCTTCCCTTCCTCTCATCTTTTCTTTTCTGTCTTTTCATTGGTTTTCCCTGTTTCCTCTTTTTCCTTTGTTTCATATCTATTTCCTATTTCCTTTCCTCTGCTCATCTCGCTCTGTCTCCTATTCTCTTTACTCTTCTTGTTTTCTTTCCTCTCCTTTCCATGCTATCTTTCCTCTTGTTTCTTCCTTTCTTCTTGTCTTGTTTCCTTTCCACTTTTCCTCAACCCGTCCACCCTCCCTCTTCATCTTCTCTCATCTGCTCTGGTTTCCTCTTCTTTATTGTTTCTTTTCCTGTCCTTTGCTTGCTCCCTCCGATTTCTCCCCCTCTGCTTTTCCTTGATTCCTCTCTTCACTTGCTTTCCTCAGGTTTGTCCATGTCTTCCCCTCTCTTGCCCTCTCATCTCCTCCCCTCCTGCTCGTGTTTAGTGATGTAGTCGATTTGCTGGCCGTTACTTCAACAGTGGTACATTAATGCCTCCTCTCTGGCTGTACGTCACCTTTACTGCTGCTAATCAGCGCAGGTCTAAAACTCTACAGCCTGGTCTGCATCTGGACTGTTAACTAATGATGAGAGTCACGAAGAGAGAGAGGACGGAAACAGTCTATTTCCTCCTAATGTCTCCGTAAATTTCTGTTGCGGTTAACAGAGGAATCATTAAGGACGAGTGTAATGACTGGAGGATTAGTGTTGGCACCGATGCACACATTTACATTTAGATGGGTGGTTGGTTTTGGCGGCAGCTTGTCACACATTCAGAGGGGGATGATTCCACCATCACGGAATTAATTTGAGAAGTTAATATTTTTTGATCCTGGCAGGGTTCAGTGTTGAGTGTTTCTCCGTATCCTGCTATAAATTCCACCCTGTGTGTATTAATTGGATTAAAGTAAGAGAATCGAAGCCAAGTCAAACAGAATGAAACTGCATTTATTTACAGGATATGTGACGAAGCCACAAATTATCAGCAGATTCTGTTGACAGAATAAAAATTAGGGCTGAATGAAATAGTTTATTAATTTTTACTCATAAGTCGAGAGTTGACTAAGAGCCAAGTTCTGGGTCATCAGAAGGAGAGGAGAGGAAATGGGAAAAAATGGGACGAAGCAGGAAAATGAAGCATCTTATGATCGGGAGGAAGACGAGAAGAGAGGTAAAAATACGAGAGAGGGGATGGATGGAAGAGAAGATGAATGGTTAGAAGAGGGGGAAAGATAGAGGACACGAAAAAGGAGTAAAAAGAAAAGAAGAAAATAAATGATGAAGGGGGGGTCAGAGATGATGGGTGAAAGAAATCCTTTGGTAAAAGGAGAAGAAGATGAGAGAAAATGTGGGATGGGAAAGGGATGAAAATAAAGGAAAGGAAAGTGAAAGGAGGAATGAAAGGAAAGGAAAGGAAATGTCCCAGGGAAGAAACTGGGAAAACGCAAGGAAATAAATGGAGAGAGAAAAAAACAAAGAAAAGACATAAAATGATAATAGGGGGAAGGCATGTCAAGGAAAGAAAGGTAAGGAGATGGTAAATAGGCCAGGTAAGTAATGAAAATGCTTAGAAACACAATGAAATGAAATGGGAGCAAAAAAATAAAAAAGAGAAGGGAGAAAAGTGGTGTTCGGGAGAACGAAAACTAAGAATTAAAGGACGGTTTCAAAAAGGTTGAAAGAGAAGAAAGGAAAAAGGAGAAAGGTAAATAAGAGAGATGAATTTTAGGAAAGGAAAGTGCACCGACGAAAGGGCAGATTTAAGAAATGATGTTACAAAGGAGTGGAAGACATGAATAACGAGTGCGAGGAAGGAAATACGGAAGTGCAAAGGAAAGGAAACAAGAGGACAGTGAGATGAAGTCCCAGAGGTCCAACTAAGAGCGATAATGCAGAACAGACAGCGAGCAATTATGAGCTGTTGAGATGGAGTACATGCTGCATGTCTGTGCGTATGTGTGTGTTCACATGTGTTTCCTCTGTGTTAAAGATAAAAGAAGCTCCATAATGAGCCATCTCATGTCTTTGAAGAGTTTTTCCCTGTTTGGCAAAAAGGAATCAGGTTAATAAATCTTCCCCAAATGGATGGCTTTGTCTTCTTCTTTGAAGCTCTTGTTAGTCAGAAAACTGATAACAGAGAAGTCAATTTAAAAATCTGCCTTTCTTGTGATATAATAAATATCTGACAAAGAGATCTTTGATATCTTTGCATCAGATATCAGTAACAGGATACAAGGATACACCGCAAATTGAAAAGTAAAAAGGTAAAAATACAGCTGCAAGGTGTGAGAGCACAAATGAAACTCTGTGTTTATGGACTGCTCCAGAATTGCCAGGAGATGCTTGAGGTTCACCTGGTCTCAGAAATACATTAAAGGACCACAAACACATTACTTGCTGGTAGCACACATGTTCAATTTACAGGCCAGCCACTCTGTGCTGGACATCCCTGATTCACGTAAGGAAGAAGCATTAAGAACTGAAAACTAATTGTTTTCATCCCTCTCAGAAAATGATGGCATCTGCAGTTGATTAGCAGACAATCCTCCTTGCTGTTTTTTTTTTAAAGTTCACTTGCTGATAAACGGTTAGTCCCAGTCCTTTCCATCTCATGTTTTCCAACCAGTTGGCTCATTGGGAAGGTTGCTCTTGTGGAGTTCCTCCATATCATCCAGCTGCTCCCACAGAGTCTCTTATAGTGGGACAGACTCCAACTCCACTGTCTTTAACTGCATTTTGCAGCATCAGTCTTTCTTCTCCTCTGGAGATGCTCTGTAAGCTGGAGGGCCATTAAAACCAGAACCTCCAGATAGTGAAGAACTGGTTAACAAGGACTACCACCTGCAATCCAAGAGTTGGAATTCATCTGCCAAATGAGAGACTCACTGCAGATGCAGCTGATTATACTGGTTAGTTATTTATCATAATGTATTGGCAAAGAAAATATTTGTAGAGGACACTATCACGTAGAGTCTAAACCATCATAAAAATGTTTTATTATACTGGAATCAGTACAAGTGGATGTTATACTGCAGGACTGCTGTGCCAGCAGTGTGAAACATCAGTGTACAGGACAAAAACTTAAATCGAGGCCAGATACATACAACAAATACAGACCCAAACATGAAGCTGAAAAGCCTTCAGATAACTCACTAGATATTCGTTTGCTTCAATAAAACTATAAACAGCCTGCTGTTTGTACTGAGTACAGATGACGCAACAAACACACAGTTTTAGTGTTTGCACATCTGTGTGTGTGTGTGTGTGTGTGTGTGTGTGAGTGTGCATAGCTGTTTTGTTAAAAGTAGGAGGTGAGATCAGGTTGGGCACAGGCTGCTGTGATGGCCTGCTGTTTTATTAGCTTCTGTGTGTGTGTGAGTGTGTATTCCTCCTGCTGTGAGGACATCTGCCTATGTAAATGGTCACTTTGCTGGGACTGAACCAGGACTTGCTCGCATGATGCAAATCATAAAATTTGAGGGTGACTACTCGGTTTAAGGTTGGGTTTAGGTTAAGGTTCTGCATTTTAAGGCATTTTGGTCATTTCTAACATCTTGAAACGACTGTCTGAGAGTAAAGACTTGGTTTTAGGGTTCTGGTTAGAACTGGTTGAGGATAATGATTGTGGTGTTTGGTTACAGTAAAAGTAAGGAATGCAATATGCCAGTGAGTGTTGTCATAAGTTATGAAAGACCAATATGTGTGTGTCACACTTTCATTCACTCCTGCTAATTCACCCTCCCAAATTTCCTGACACCCAAAAAAACAGTGTGACACCACCAGTTTCATACAAACAACATGTCGCTTTAATTACCAGCATTCACGTAACTTGTGAAACACGTCAACAAGCTGTGAGGCCGAGGCTAATGACCAGCAGCAAGTGTGTGCGAGCAAGTGCTGAGCTGCTAATTACTGGCTGTGTGTGTGTGTGTGTGTGTGTGTCTTGTCGGAGGGCTGCTTTTTCCCCAACGCTCTTCATTTTTTTATAATTACAGACTTCACAGAATTTCAGCCTTCGTGCCAGCTCAACATGCTGTTCCACTGGAATCACTGACTGAGGAACATTTACGCAATGAAATGAGAATTTAAAAATATATT
>VVAS01051046.1:36595-47502 GCA_015103295.1 Ptychochromis oligacanthus
TACTCAGACCAGCCCATCTGGCACCAACAACCACGCCACGTTCAAAGTCACACTGAACGTGGCATGCTCACTTTGAACCTCAACAGGTTGTCTGGACCATGTCTACATGCCTAAAAGGACTGAGACGCTGTCATGTGATTGGCTGAAAAAACAGGTGTACCTAATAAAGTGTCCAGTGAGAGTAAATGCCAGTGTTTTCCAGTGTCGACCCAGCCATCCACCCCAACCTCCTCCCTGCACCAACTCTGTGACTATCACAGTTTCACGAACATAATTTCCCCCTTTTTTCGGTTGACACGATCAGGAAATTTTATCCATTGAGGTACATGCAGTGAGACTTTCCTGTTTTAAATAGTAAAAAAGGATGTATACTGGGTCATTTTGTCCCTCACACAAGGACTGCAGATTGAATCCCACAAAGATTTTTGTGAATCCCACAAAGATTTTTGCACTTCCTTTGCCATTACTTTGTGATACACTAGTTTCAAAGTCAAGCTGACTGTAATGGAAAAAAGGTGATGTTTGTATTCATGTACATGAAAAAATAGGTTGCATTTTCATAATGGTTTCATATTTTGCCATGAGACTTTGTGACTCCGTAACTGAAATAACTGATGCTGCCTTACACAAACAGTTAACAATACAGAGTAACTTTGGGCTGTAACAGAAATGACCCATTGGGTCGTTTCTTTGTGTGTGTTAATGAGAGTGAACATATTTGTCCAAGTCATGTTCTCCTCCATGTGGGAGCTGCTGTTGCTGCCCAGCACTAGAGGTGAATGCACAACACGAAAAGCTGAAAAAGCCATTCTGACGGTAAAATCTCACCTAACTTTTCAAAAGTTTCCAAAACCATTTCAAATATCTTTGCTCTAAAGACAAAGAAAGGAAGATCATTTAAGATATAAGTACAACAGCAAACCAGAGGACTGCTCAAAATGCCCTCATTTTCTATGTCCTCTTGACTAACTCCATGTCCTTATTTGAGGTGCAACAAAGACAGAAGCATACAAAGTTCTCTCCCCACACACTCACGCACAAAATGCAATTAAAATGTTTTTGATATTCAGATGTTTCGAGTTTTATTCCTGCTCAGGTTTTTGGGGCTAAAGGTTTGTTTAGAAGTATTTGTTGATTGATTTTTTTTGGTTCATTTCAATTTAAGTTTCAGCGAAGGTGAAAGAAGTGGCCACCCCGATGTGGAAGTATCGACTTCTCCGTCAGTGTGACAGCTGTGAGAGCAACACGGTTTTCATGCTTAAGCGAATAAATAAAAATAAAATCCACCTGTCCTGAATTTTCCTGTTTGAATCAGTTAAAACAGTGCAGTTTCGGAGCTGGACTCCTACCGTGTCTGTGCAGAGTCATCCACAGCAGAACGACTGGGACGATGTGATGAAGTCTCCACCTTCCTCGTCCTCCGCCTGTAAAGGACTCCCTGAAAAAGGAAGAAGGAAACCATTTAGCTTAACACAATACAACTTTTTTCATATTCTGAACATTAATCCTTTTTTTTTGGTCCAATCTAAACTGCACTGATTGCATATCATACATACCGACATAAGAGAGGGCTGTAAGGTCTCTTTGCAGTTTTTATGATTACTTTGCTCCTTGAACCAGTTACCTTCACAGTGACAACGGGCCATTTGGGCCAAGTGCAGCTCAGCTTAACCTGGTGTGGTTTTACTGCTTCTGAGTAATTTATAATTCAAAGTATCTGTGGATAATTTCCTGACAAAAAGAGCCCCAAATGCTTCTCGTAAGCCACGTTCAAGCGTGCACTGCAGCCCTGAACTTTTCTAGACATTAACCAGCAGAGCTGCACGTAAGAAAGAAATTTCCAGTGTGTTTGGATCAGTCATTAAACCGCCTTTAAGCTGCCAGCACCTGTACTAGATTGCATCCATGTGGGAGTAGCGCAGGTATTTGTCTGACAGATTTACAGCAAGTGAGCGGGGATCATGTGTGCTGACTCAGGCAGCTCCCTCAACTAAAGCACTAAAGAGTATTGTGTGCTAATATGAAGTGCGCTAAATGTGAGAAAGGACAACTTTGAACAATATCCTGACCTCATTTCTTCTAAAGTTCTCCAGAGTTCATGTGAATTATGGTATAACCACACTCATAGCATTGAGAAAACAACAACACACATGCCCAGTTATGAAAGCAGACAGCACAAATCTGATTGTTAGGTAGGGCTACCTGTTGCTATGACGCACTCTGATTGGCTGCATTCAAAGTAGGTCATCATTTGCTAGCTTCAAGAGCAGCAGCGACCACATGAATGGAGTCAATTATCTTTTCAACACAAATTTAAACATCAGCCACATCCACTTTCTGAAGGACAAACGAAAGATTAAACTCCTCTGTTTTCACCAGCTCAATGTTACTGTTAGGAAACTGAACTGCTGGTGTAAATAGTCATCTTTAAAGTGAAGTGGTTCTCCAAGAAAAGAAAAAAATGCTACCTACTAGTGCTAGCATGTCAAAGAAGCTACGTGTTGCTTTGTGTCCGAGTTATTTAGAATGAGTCTGATCGGGTCAAGAACAGGCTTTCAAGAGCTCAAGTATCTGTCTGACAGGATCGCTGAATGAGTAAGCAGCATGAGTCGTCGGGACAACACGATAAAACTGGACCTGTTCCAGCGAGCAAACACAGCTAACCAACCTGAGAGGACAAACAGACCTGAACAGAGTAAAAGCGAGAGAAAGAGGACAGGATGTGCTCAGTCTGAAAATATGAAGGAGTGCATTATGTAAAACTGAAGTTTTCTGTTTTGTCACCTGTTAAAGTACCTCTCAACAGCACCTAAAAATGGCCCTATATCACCTAAGACAAAACCACTCCAAAATGTATGAAGAAATCTCAACAATCAGAAAGAAACGGTAAGATTTGAAAACGCTGAGCATCAGGAGCAGCACGCCAACATGCACACACAGTGCATGTACGTATTCCTGACATACAGAGTAAACAAGTGAGCAGGGATCACTCTGGTACCACCTGTGTATTTGTGTCAGCATGTTTGTACCTCAGAGAATCACATCCCCAGGGGACCAATCAAATTGCTGCAACAGGTTAGAATAATGTTGTTAAAATCTAAGAGATCCTAATGAGAGGAACTGTATCAAGTTGTGTCAAAGGGTTTCATACTTCAACAGAGCAAAGTTACCTTTAATAACAAATTCAAATCTTATCTCAGTTCATTTAAAGGTTTACTTTGGCATTGCCATCGGGGGATGAGGAATGTCTTGGCAAATACACGAACCAGCAACAACATTAAAACCACTGACAGATGAAGTGGATCCCACTGATCACCTCGTTATAACACAATGTCCTGCTAGAGAACCTTGGGTCCTGACATTCATGTGGATGTTATTTTGACACCACTCACGTTGTTGCAGACCAAGTACATTCCTCTAATGTGACCCGCCACGCCGCAACAATCGCTCAGGATCTGCTCAGGTAACACAGCTAAGAGCCCCAGATGCTGACCCGGCTTCCCACCCCCCCACCCCGAAATCCCAATCCAACTCAGCACAGAATGCACGGTATCCAGGCCAATCCATGGAGGCTCCTACCCACAACCCAAGTCCCAAAAACCAAAGGACAAGGGTTTTAATGTTGTGGCTGACTGGTATCTGTCTGATGTCTAATTCTTGTAAGTTTTGGAGGCAAATTTTAGTTCAAGATGTGTTTAGCCTGGACTGACGTCTAACCTCTATCAAACAAGCCTTTCTGTAGAAGCTTAAGTGAATAAATCTAAATTGTCCAGCACCACTGCCCAGTTTTTTACTCAAATTACATAAATTCAGTCATATCCCGATGGTTTACTTTAGCTGTCTGTGGCATCATTTGCAGCATAATATTACTGTGACCCAAGGTGTTGCTACAATTAGGTGATTTGTAACCCAAAAAGTGTACAAATTGCATCGTCATCCCTCACATTTTTTGGTACACTTTAGCTGTTTAAGTCTGAGCTATGAAGTCAAAGACGGTCCAGATTTCAAGTTCAGAAGTTTTTTTTCTATCTTTTTGTTTTTTTCTGTATTTGAAACTCGGTTAATTTACTTTATGTCCTAATCAGATTTTGATCAAAGCAGAGATTTACACCTTCGTATTTAATATGATTTAATATTTCTCCTGAAACACCAACCTAAACACCCTGAATACTGTGTTGATTACTGATTAATATCAGAAAAAGATTGTACTTATGTTTATAAAAACATTACTTATATTTTGTGTTTGCGATATGACAGACATCTTTCATCTGCCGTGACATTTTATAATCTAAACAGTATTTAAGAACACACATCAGTTAAATTCCTGAAAGAAATGTTCCAGGGTTTCAGCGTCGGGCAGAGCACAGCAGGCAGAGCAGCATCACACCTTTGTTTCATATTTTATTCACCCATCAGCTGTTTGGATTCTGCCCTTCTATCAGACATACACACAGATACGCCCAAATACGGCACTGTCTGTCAGCCATCTGACACCTCTTATTTTCCTGTCGGAGGTGAGGTGGGGACACTTTTATCTCTTCAGAGATTAAACCAAACTGCAGAGAGAGCCTGTCATCTGTAGTTTATCGGGGTTAACCATCCAGTGATCCAAATCTCAAAGGCCTCTGGGAGAAACAGTGATGTGGAGACACGGTTTATCTCATCAGAGGTGGGGAGGAGTTGTGTTCCTGGTTCAGACTGCAGTGAAATTGGAATGCTATTTTCCCTGAGTTTACCACATACATTATTTGAGATTTCTATGTTCCACACCAATGCCACTACAGTGTAGGGTACTACCTGATGAAGTTAAAGCGGCAGTCACAAAGAGTTTCTACCAAAGTCAAAGCTTGTTCAGTTAATTTTGCACAAACACTGGAAGACCTGTTGAGCTGGCTGTGTGTCAGGTTCTCAACTTTGACTTTAATAAATACCTGCAGCATCACACAAACACATGGCATAGAATCTGCGCTCATTAAAAGCCAAACTGATCAAGATCTTATGGGCTGGTTCTTCTACGTGTCCAACAGGTCAGCTCCTCCACACAGACTCCAGGTTTACACGGTGGAATCATTTGTATTAAAGCTTCATCAGCTGATCAGTTTAAGATAACCCTATCAGTATCCTCAAAATAAAATGCCAAGCTCAGATTAACCTACTGCTCCATTAAAAGGGTCAGTTCAACTATTTTTTTCCAACCCCTCTGGCAGTAGCTCTCCATTCAGAGGGTTTTATGTGTACTTATCCAGATAAAACAGTCTTTGAAATTGTTGTCTCCATCTCTACGTTGTCGCTCCCTTAATACGTTTTACTTTTACTGAGGGAATTTCTATCCAAAATATGACCACAAGTGCACCACCCCTCCTTAAAGAGTCTCCTGGTCCAACCAAATATCTGACCGAAGAATTAATCAGTTATTAAATCAGCCGACAGTTGTTTAGCAACATGTCTTGTTTATGTTCTTTTTTAATGATTGCTTGTCCATTTTACTTTTTCCTGGTTATTTTTTGTTAATGATAGTGCGCTTTACTTCCTATGTGGTGAAACTGTAAGGCAGTCATCAGCAGTCTGGTCTCCCTTATCTGCTTTTGTGAAGCCTTAATTTCATGTCTGTCATGAGCTGCACAGACTGGCAGGCAGTATCAGAGACTATTTGGCTCAGTGGCAGCAAATATTAAAATTCATAAACAACCCCTTCACTGAACATGTGAGAACCAAATCGCTCTGAAAACTGTAAATTCAGAGCATTTTAGTGCATTATTAATGGAAAAGGATTCCAGTGTTTAACCACTATATCATGTGAAGCCAAACACTGATTTCTAATGTTAATGTAGCAGCAAATAGCTATTTGCTAAAGGTTTATAGTGTATTAATGGCATCCTTAAAATATAAACTACAGGGACTAAGAGAGTAAGAGTACAGTCCAGCACATTCAACTGGAGCTGATCTTGATCAAGATGCAAAAGAGCTCCAAGTTTACTCTGGTTTCAGTTTTGGTTCCATTTATTTTATTCCGAGATGCTTGTGCTCTAGTGCAACATTCAGTGGTTGTAAAAGTTGTACATAGCGAAACCCATAACATAATTTATTTACTCCACAAAAATGTGGTCTGTGTCAAGAAAACCTGCTGAATTATTCACTTCATATATCAAACAGCAGTCATCTCAAGGCACTGTGTTGTGAGGTAAAGACTCTGCACCATTATAGATAGGAACCCAACACTTCAACAACCCCCTATGAGCTATAATAAGAAAAAAAACTTGATTTTTAATTGGAAGCTACCTCCAGCAGAACTGGTTTCAGGGAGGGCAGCCTGAGCCGGGTCTGCTGCCACAATAAATACCGGCCAAAGATCTCAATAACACTGACAGATTATTTTACAATCATAAGAAGTCAGACTTCAGTAACATTTGTTGGTAAGTCAGACCAGGTTACAAACAGTATGTACCATCAGGTGGAAACCAAGGTAAAGGTAAATGCTGATCGACCCATTTCCCTGGAACTGCTGTGCTTCTTGTAATCATGTGTATGTTGAGATGTAATTTCATCTCAAATCATTGTGGGCCTTCTGCTCAACCATCTCTGATTTGCCTAAAAATGTTATGGTAACCAAATTTTCTATATAAAAATGATTGCTGCGAACTTTTAGCTTCATATATCAAAAACTTTTCAAGATAAATTTTTTTGAAAAATGGTCCGTCGACCCACTTCAGCATGTTTTGTTTTTTTTTTTTATTTTTCTCGCACTTTGAAATCTGAGGCAATGTTTGAACATGAATATCTCAAAAACTTTTAAAGATAAAAGCCTGAAATTTTCACTGGCCTTTCTTAGCATACAATTGAATCAGGAGATACATCAAAAAATCTGAGTAATGGCCAGTTAAAATAGGAAAAAAAAATTCCGGCAGTCATGTAA
Organism: Ptychochromis oligacanthus; assembly: GCA_015103295.1. NCBI lineage: Eukaryota > Metazoa > Chordata > Actinopteri > Cichliformes > Cichlidae > Ptychochromis > Ptychochromis oligacanthus. The sequence goes on from VVAS01051046.1 coordinate 43,509, forward strand.
AGTCCCATATTTGAGCACACACTAACAAAACTTCCCATTGCAAAAGACAACTAGTGACAATTTCTGAATGGTATATAGTTATATTTCACAATAATGCAAAATAAAACATGTAGAATACTTTTTAAAATGGAAGTTCTTAGTCACAAAAATTAAGAAAATGCTATTTTGATTCAGTTTTCATGCTGGACTGAGCAAATATGACCATTTGTACCACAAAAACAATAATATCAGTAGACAGTCTGATCCAAATAGAACAAAATTCTGGAGTTTCCAGATGGCACCGTAATTATAACTGAGAAGATTATTTTGTTAAATATATGCATATTTTTCATTTTCGACATCTACTCTATGCGCCTACCCTTTCGAGACCTACTGCCCTGGAGGAGTCTGATAATTCAGATGGTGATTTGAGAGTATGTGCAGCAGAGTATGTGTGAATACTCTGCTGCCAGATACAGCTGTCAGAATGATCTCATCCTGTGAGGATGAATCCCGTCTATTATGATATCTTTTCACAACAACCTGATGTCATGGGGTGGGACCACAAAAGTCTGTGTTAGTACAAAATCCAGTCATATTTCTAATGTTTGTCCATGTGGTCATAGTGGCTGAATGACCACAAAGCATGAATTGAGGAAGGATTTACATCCATTAATGGCTAAAGATGGGAGGGGAGATTAAATTACAATTTCTAAAAGGTGACCATGTGGATACAGAGGGAGTTTACTATTCTGATGAACAGAATGAGTATGCACACACACTTCTGCTTTTGTGTGCACACGTTTTTAATTGTTTTAATGAATCTGGCCCCAGCAGTTAGAGAGCCAAGGAGCAGATGTCAGAAAACATGAAAATACAGCAGGAAATGACATCATCCATGTGCTATGTCCTTTCTTCAGCACAGATTTCTTAAACCCTCAGTGAACCAAATCTAAAGGTTGTCTTTGGTGTTTTGGCTGGCCCCTTGTGACTCCGGCTGGGCTGATTTTAGCATGATTTGCTGTCGCTGCTGTCAACAGACTGTAAAATGCAGAGAAGTGACAGCTGGGTGATGTTAAAGCCATAAAAACAGAGTGAGAACATAAACTCGGCTCCTCCTTCAGAGTCACTGAGTTATAATATCAGGTAAAACCAGACTATAAATTACATGAAAAAGACCTAAAGACTGACAAAACAGGTCACAGCTTAAAAAAATACAAACATCTTTAAGGCATTTCATAACCTGAAACTATTTCTGAACTGCACTGGGGCCCCAGGGCTTCTGCAGATTGGCTTTTGGGTTGGCACTGCCAGCTGGACGGTCAATCAAACATTTTGGTGCAGATTGTAACACCCCATTGGATAGTTTGCCATAAAATTTGTGACACAACCTAATGGCTGACTAATGGCTCTGTCCAAGACTGCTGGGGGTCTTTTTGTAGCTCTTACTTAACCAACAGACTTAATAAAGTTCCTCTGTCCTTTTTCCAACAGATTCCATGATGTTCAGGCCGGGGCTCTGTGGGGGTCAAACCATTGCAGGACTCCTCTGCCTGTTTTACCGCTAAAGCTGTGCTGGTGTGGAGCCAGTTCTGTCCTGGTGCCTTTTAAGAATCGGCTGACATTCTGACAGGTTTGACAATCAATGATGTAGTTTTTCTAGAAGACGTTGCGGTAATGTCTGCTGGAAAGAAGTCATGGCGGACAGAATCTATCGGCTGCCAATGATTGGTGAATTTTTGCAGAGGCCCCACCCACAGCCACTTACATCAGTGGGTTCAGCTTTAGGCACCGCAATTTCATAGGGCCTTGCTGCTGCCACGTTTTTGGCGCCAGCACCAGTCTTTTTTGGTGGAAGTGTGTGGAACAGGTTCTACACTACGCACCGGCATCACATTGGTGGAAAAGGAGAACTTGTTCTTGGACGGATGCCTCGGCTCAATTTCCTACTGCAGAATGAATTTGGCGCCTAAGAGCTCTGCATACTTCTCTCATGAGCTGTAATGTAGCACTTAAATGTGTCAGCTAGAGAACTCCCTACCTGCTAGGCTCAACCTCAGGTAAATTAACACATATTTATCATTTTCAGTAAAACAGACAGATTTGTACTGGCTTCATCGGATTGCTTCATGTCGACTATTGCTGGACAAAATTTAAAATATACATTTTTGCATTAACATGAAGCAATCGGGGGACAGATGCCATGCAAGCTCTAAATTGAATAGAACAGCTGAGGATACCACATGCTGTCAACTGCACACAGCCTGTACCATGTACTAACAGCTAGCACGGGCTCCAGCATAGTTTACACAGCAATACATTTGCTCTATCAGCACGACTGATAATGGCTTTGTTGGCAATATCCTCCCTTTACAAATCCAGGAAGGACACATTAAGAAACGGTCAGATCACGTGGCAAATCTGAGTTTCTGTCCGTCCACATCAAAAGGCGGATTTTTCAAATTAGAGACGTGGTCGGTAACATTTCCAAAAGTCTAAACTGCCAGAATCATGTGGACAAGAGGCTTTGCAAAGGTTACATATTACACAATGAAAATGTATACATTTAAACACAGCAAAGTTTTCTCACTGCCACCCTGTTTGAGCTTAAACTGCTAAAGCCTCACACAGAAACAAAGTCATGTCTCCGTCTGGAACGCAGCAGATGGTCTCAGCAGTGTGTTTGAACAACTTTACATGGCAGCTGCACATTTCCTGTGTCTCTGCAGATCAACCCAATGAATTATTCAACACGTTAGAATGAAATGAAAATAGTACAAGGTAGGGAAAGTAAAAAGACGAGGAGAAATATTTGAGCCTCAGTGAACTTTTAATTAGAATTTTTTTTTTTTTCTTATTCTCTCACCATTTGAAGTGAACTCAGCCCTTCTAATACTTGGAAACAGTGTGGGCATCATAAATATTTAAACCAGAGAGAACAGAGCTCGATTTTAATTTTGTCGCTGAGCTTTGTTGTGTCCAGCGCTGCAAATTCATGCAGCTCCTGACATTAAAGAAAACTCGCCTCTTTGTCAAGTCATGCGTCTTGTTTCTTCGGTTCTCCTCCTCCCAACTCCATCTCCACCATGGAAATGGGAGTGAATGACAAGTGGAGCGAGGTCAGCGAGCAAGGCTGCAGACACGACCACATAAAGGCAGCGATTCATGTGTCCGCAGTGCTGGACGGCAGCCTGCAAACCCTCCGCCTCAAGTCAGACATTTTGTGGCCCAGAGGTTACGGTTTCACACCCTAACAACTGAGAAATTCACCTTTAACTAAAGAAAAAAAAAGAGCTCTGACATAATGCTTACAGCAGTGTTTCTCAGACCTTCTCTGCCCCACCCCGCTTTAGAAGTAGAAAAATTCTCATGCCTCTTGCCTCGCCTCAAGTGAACCAATTTCACTTGTGTAAAAGGTGAATATTAATGAGGAGATTAGTGAGAAAACCAGTCTAACTGAGAGATATTTTTAATTAAAATGGATGGCCTTTTCATTTGTTGACCTTTATATTAATTACAACTAAATTTTTGCTCAAACTGCTCATGTTTTAGACACAAGAACGAAAAGAAACCTCTCCTACCAAACGCTGGACTTCATGTTTTCTTTAACTGGTTTTTGACAGTTTTTTTTTTTTCCTCAGTGAGCATCTCCTCATTCTTATCTTGTATTTTCATTTCTGGTATAATTAACAATCCGACACTGTGGATTGCTTCCTGATTAGACCCTAACACAGATGGAGAGGGTTTGCTTATGAAAACACATTTTAGGCAGTCACAAACTTGATGCAGTCCAATTTTTGCAGTTACTAAAAACGTGTGCACACAAACAACTGAGGTGTCATTTGGCATCAAAGCCTTGATGATCACAGACTGCTGTGTCATATTGTTTTTACTTGATGATAAGGTTCTCCTTTACCTGCCCGTCAGGTTTAGACACAGAATACTCCCTGGTTGGATTTTTGATAAGATCGTTTTTTTTTTTTTACCCGTTGGATGGCCGGGGCCCCGCCCCCCC
>VVAS01051056.1:0-10927 GCA_015103295.1 Ptychochromis oligacanthus
TATTATTCTGGTGTCTACTCTGTCACATCTGGTAAACAACACATGTTCCTGTCAAGTTTAATCAGCAATTATGAAAAAAAAGTTTTTTAAAAAAGTGTGCTGATAAGCAGGAAGGGCACGATGTGGAGAGATGCTGATTGTTTGGAAAATGCTAAAGACGCCAGCTTGTATGTTTGTGTGTGAGTTTGATGATCTGACAGTAGCTAGATGAGCAACACAAATGACTGTGTGGAAAAGAAGCTAGCTGCTGACACACAAACACAAGAACCTGCAGCAACAATCAAGCTGAAACACTGACTCTGCGTCTGTATTTACATGCACACACACACACACACAGCGCACAGCTCTCAGGGATTTGGAGTTCAAAGGATGTTTTATTTTGGGAACAGCTTCGGGTTAGTCACCCTACATCGGTGACAGACGGAGAAACAGGTTGCAAATATCAAACACTTTACAAGCACTGCAACATGCGCAAACACCCACTCCCCCACACACACACACACACAGGCTCACATTCTCACGTTCCTCGTATTTCCTCTATCTCTCTCTCTCTTAATTCCGAGAAACATCTCGCCAAAGGGAGAATCTGTTGTTTCAAACTTGCTAGCTGACTTCTCCTTCACCAGCAGCTAATGCATGATCACAGCTCTTCTGACAGCTTTGTCAAAAACACTAAGAAATTGTGTTCGGGCTTCGTTATCACATAATGCACAATGGCAGGATGCTGGGATTACAGCAGATGAAACTCAATATTGTGAAGTGGTAATACAGTTGGTGCACCACGGGGAGTGTTTGAGTGGATATCTGTGATATACTTATAAAACAAAATGACGGATACTTAATCGTTGGGGGGAATATTGTGTAATTTCTTTTCTCTGAATGACCTAACTCCCTCAAACAGTTATTGCCCAATCATAGCAGAAATGCTTTGGATTTCTCCAGATGTGTGTTGAATTGTACTTCCAACTCCATTTACAGAGTGTAACCAGTGTTGTGCATGAACACAATAAAAGAGCTCTCATGTTTTTGGTGAACGTAAACTCAAATATGTGAACGTGAGTGCTGTTAACATGTAGGGTTAAGACGTTAATGTTTTATTGTGAAAAACCAGCAGGAAGTTAGATCAGTGTTTGTAAAACTTGACACTTCAGGGCTTATGGGGTTGTCGTTCCCAGTCCTCGTATAGCCTGAACCGACCGCCGTTATGAATGAACAACAAGGATCTTTAATGTTTCTGCATCTTTCTGGGAGATGGATCAGTACAACACAGATGCAGCAAACAGTAACGGAAGGTCAAGTAAAACCACAAGGTCAGATTTACTAAGCTTTACTGTTGTAACCACAAAGTATCCCCACTCAAGTCCAAATTAAGATAGATAACTAAAAAAGAGATCTATAGCAATACCTTAAAATAACTGAAGATGTTAATGTAAGCATGTTAAAAACTCAAAACTATGACACATGAACAGGAACTACTTCTGTATAATCTGAACTTTGAGCTAGCTTTGACAGCTTTGTGAGGCGTGCACTTGCATACCACTGTTCATGACCAAAGGGACCATCAGAGCTGTGTGACGGTCCCACGCAGAGCGTACGGACAGCTCTGCAGACCGTGGTCTAAATATTGAAGCTGTTTACTGTCACCAGGGGGCGGTATCACAAACGACTGGTCTGTGGGCTACTCTTGCTTGCACTGTTGCTGGTCCTTCAGCCAGCTGCAAAGAAGACCGAAGTTATAACAACAACATACAGTGAAAAAGTGTCCACAGCAGCTAACGTTTAGTCTGTTATGATCTTTGATGTTTTTTCGTACACAGCGTAATCTCCATCTGGCTATGCGCTGGTGGGTTTTGGAGGTCTGCATGCAAGCACGTCTGCAAAGGTTGCATACCCATAATCCTTCACTCTGCATAACCAAATACAGGCGCAAATGGACAGAAACGCAGTAGCAGGAGTCCCCCATAATGCGACCACTGTAAGTCATGCTGTAAGCCATCAACCTGCCTTTGTCTATGATCAAAAAGCTTGGCTGATAAATCTGCTATTGTTTTATTATAAGCCATCTGAGCTTTGAGGGAGCAGAAAGCCTAACAGGTGCTGTGCAACAGTAAGTAAGTGTTTAGCAAAAAAAAAAAAAAAAATAAATAAATAAAACTGTATCATTAAGAGCAATTTTCAGGACACAGTCAGAGTTAAATGTCTCATCATTCATAAGCTGACACAATGAAAAGTTTTTGTGCTCAGTGAAAATATCCTCAAAAAATTTTAGAGGTGCTTTGGTATGTAAAGTGAGTACACACACACACACACACACACACACACAGTGCAAGGCAGTAATTGAACAGGCGTTGGCACAGTTTGGTAGCGACACCTGTTTCAAATTTATAATGAGCAGCCAGGGGAGAGGACCACACACACAGCAACAAACACACACACACTTGCACACACATTTTTCTACATCTTGGCTGTGTATCTGCACTGAGCTGCAGGTCAGAGGAAGGCTAAGAATAAACAGACCCTACTGAGCGTATCCCTCTCTCTCCTACTTCTGCATATAGTACTCACATGCCCTCTGATTAGCAAAAGGGAGGGAAGGCAGATAAAGAGCTGCAGACAGAAAACTGAGCGAGACTCGTGGAGTCCAGTGGGGAACAACAGAGGGATAAATAAAAGAATAATTAATTCATTAATTAGATGAACACAGAGAGAGCATTAACTCATTGCTGCTGTATATAATGGGAGTCCAGATAGTGAAGAAATGCAGATGCGCTGTACTGTGTACATATGACTGAAAGAATTGCACAGCACCATATCCAGGTCTGAGCATGCCATGGACACTTGATTCCCCCACAGATTCGCTTACTTTGTCAAGTTGTGACACTTCTCGTGGAATTCAACTATATAAATATTTATAGATGTATCTGTGTCGCACAAGACTAATATATTTCATCAACCTGTTTGCACTCCCAAATTGTCATATAGTTATGCTTAGTCAGGATCTGTAGGCGTCACATTTTAACCCATGCTACAGTATTTTTCCCCGTTTAAATTGAACAACATAGTTTTAGTGCCAAAATTGTACCATCAAAGACTGGTGAGGTTACTCTAGTTATTTGGAAAATGGTGCCAAAGGGGTACACCCTTTCCAGAGTTGTGGAAATTGGTGCTAAGGAGGTATCCTGGTGGGTTGGAAAATGATGCTAAAGAGGTATATGAATGTGTCAAAAAGTGACGCTAAGGGGGTACCCTGGTGTGTCAAAAATACCATGAAAGGAGTACACCCCGGTGCCTCAGAAAGTGACGCTAAAGGGATATCATGGTGTTTTGGGAAAAGATGCTAAAGGGGATATCCCAGTCAACACAAAATGATGCCAAGGGGGTGCATCTGAAATTAGCACTACAGAGCTACCCTGGTGCGCTGGAAAGTGATGCTATGAAGGTACGAAAGGGTTCACCTCACCTCACCAAGCATGAATATGTGACAAGTTCGTAATGAGAATATGAGGCTTTCATGTTAAGATTTACCCCTGTTTGTTGCCTCTTTCTCGTGTTTCTTATGCAACGAAATTAGTATGAAAGAAGTAAACATTATGTTTAAGACCTGAATATTTACATAAATAACATCACATTATTTAAACTCAGAGAGAGAGCCATACAATATACCGCTGAGTAATGCCAGAGTTTTAGTTATTTGGTGCAGTAAAGTTTCAATTTCACTTCACTGCTATTAGACCCTTGATACCTGGTAAAAAGCAGCCTCTTTCAAACAGCACGCACCCAGTTTTTAAAGCTGGATTTCTGTTTAAATGATATCACCAGGGTTATTTTCACAAATCTGAAAAAAAGCCTCTTCATCTACCTTTTAAGAAAACATGCAGCTGTTTTGGAAGGTTGAGCAGTTCTCTTCATTACTGACATTTGTGTGTAAAATTGCCGTAGCTTAATACAGGAAGGATCCACCTTGAGTTTCTGACACCTCCAACCTGACCTCTAATCTGTGATGTAAGGAAGTAGAAGAAAAGGGCTTTTTCTTTGTGGGCTCAGTGTAGCGTTACATTATTTTCTATAATGAAATTGAGTGGAAGCGCCTTTTCCTTCTCTTCATTCTCTTCACTTGCTTTTCCTCTCCTCTTGTCAGTTCAGCTCCAGCAACTTTTAGATTTCCCCCAAGAATTTTGAGCCACATCTGGCTCGCCCTTCTTCATGCTTCCCCCTGTCTGAGTCCATTTTCCTCCTTTCACCTCTTCACTGCTTTCCTGAGCTTTAAGCAAAGCTTATTCCAACAGACACCATGAGCAAGAAAAGTTGACAGATTAATGTAGGGTTACTTAAATGCAGGAAATAGGCAAAAGGGGTAAACAAAACAATTACACAGAAGAAGAGAACAAAAGGAAGTGGATGGAGGTGCATGGACACTGAGTTATGTCTGGGTTGTGATCCAGTAAATAGCTTTGGCAGCAAGTCCCTGTTCTTACAGTGTTGGATGGAGAAGATGTAGGGAGAGGGATGTGATTAAGAAGAGAAAGCGGAGGGAAATAAATGTGCCAGGTAGAGCGAGAGGAAGGCAGAAGAGGAGGAAAAGTATGACAGTGTAAACAAGCAAAGGTGAAAGGCAGAGGGGCGGAAGATGCAAATGAAGGGGAGTCAAGGGTGTGAGGAAGCGGGGGATAAGGGAGAGAGGAGAGATGAGATGACAGTGAGGTGAAGAAGAGGAAAAGGTGAAGAAGGAGGGGGATGAGAAAACTCATCTTGTGTGAAAGAAATCTAAAAATATACCAGACAGAAATACAAGAAATTAAAGAAAGAAAGAAATAAAGAAGCCAACTGTTGGTTCATGAACTATAGAAATGTGATGAGGAAAAGACAGAAAAAAAGGAAAAAGGATAGGCGGAGGGAGGAAAGACAACGAGTGCAGCAGATTAAAGCAGGTTCACATTAGTGTGCAGGGGAATTTTTGACAAGGAGTTCAAAAGCACAATGATGAAAAGAGAAAACACACAGAGAGGGGCAACAGCAAGAGAATATGAACAATAAGTGAGCACAGTCTGAATGAGTGGAGGAAGAGAGAGAGGGAGTGAGATGAGAACAAAAGGGATAAATAAATAAAAAGAGAAAGAGCCCATGGGATGTTGATAATGAGGGCAGTTCAAGCCACCTTAAACCCAAAGTTGCGATCTGATTGGATTTCTCATGAGGCAGCAGTGGATGGATGAATGGACTGACTACTGACTACATGATATCCAGTGATGACGCAGTGCACATATTCAAGTATAAAGCAAATATTACACGGAGAAATTAGCTACAAGCACCCCTGAGAGATTAAGGCCGAGGAATAAATACAGAGGTGAAGACGAGAAGGAGTGAGGCGAGAGACACCAGTAGGGATAGATCAATGTACCACAGGGGCTTCCTCACCAGCATATCCCTCACTCAGCTTGCTCACACTCCGTTACATGGAAACATCGGATTATCGATCCATCCCGTCCTTTCCCTGGCTGTCACTCTGCACATCCAGCTTTTCCAAAGCAACCACTTCAAAGCCTCTCAGCTGCTTTCCCTTAGTGTTTGATCCAAATCATCCACTCCCTCCATTCCTCCTCACCTCACAGTCTATGTGCGTGTGTGTTTTGAAGGATGGGCAGATGAACTAAAAGAAGGTAAGGATATGGAAGTTAAGCATAAGAACAAGATCAAATAAGCTGACCTGAGGTCAAGCCATTAGTAGATGATGGACCTCTGCTTGAAGAAAATAATGCAGCTTCTTTGTTGAGACTGCCTGACTATGCAGGGTATTTGTGAATCTGAGAAAAGCACATTGATGCAAAAAAATTACATTGTCAATGAATTCCTGCAACTTGCAGTGATGACATGTGAAATTAGCAACGTGAGGTGGGTGGATATTGAGTTAAACTAAACCCAGCATCGAAGCAATCAGTGTTACACAGGCCTAGAGACCAGTCGCAACCTCCCTGGCAACCTCTGGTCGCTAGGGAAAAATGTGTATTACCTGACCAGTGGGTGAGTGGTTGCTGGCTGTTACCAAGTGAAATTGGTTGCACCAAAAACTTCCTTATGATTGCTTTGGTAGTTAGCAGATTGCTGGGTCACCCATAGTTTGCATAGTAGACACCAACCTGTCTGCAAACTCTTGCTAACTAACCACTGAGCAGTAGTGAAACTTGAAAAAGTGGGACGCAAGGAGCAACTTTTACGCTGAAGGAGAACGGTCTCCATTTCCGGTGTGTGTTGCACTCTTCACAGCTTCACTACTGCTTAGCAAGTAGTTAGCAAGTGTTTTGCAGACACGTGGGCATCTTCCATGCAAGTTATAGGAGACCGCAGCAATCTGTCAATGACCAACCACAAGGAGGTTTTTGGTGCTGCCACTTTATGCCACTTTACAACCAATTTCACCTAGCAACCTAGCAAGCAACCTCCCGCAACCACTTGCCATTTGGTCAGGAAATACATGTTTTTTCCAAGTGACCATGGGTTTCCAGGGGGTTACTGACCGGTCTCTAGGCCTATGTGACTGGGGCCTAACTGAAGCAACTACGACTAGAAACGAAGGACACTGTCCACCGATGTAGATCACCAAAATCATTAGGAATTACCCTCAGAGTACAACTCTTGTGTTCAAAATGTGATGTCAGTCATCTACGTGTTTTTGAGAGTATTGCCATCCACGCTGTAACCCTGCTTCAAGCTTAGCAGCAGTAATTTATATGCATGTTCTTCAGCAGTTACTTTAACCTACACTAAACGAACTTGTCAAACACCCACTGTCTTTAATATAAGATTTCATATATTTGTTATATATACTGCATACATTAATTACTACTGTTTGTAGAAAGTAGTGTGGGTAGAGGGTAAAAGGGTAAAAAAATTTTTTAGCTATACTCTAAGTATGATTCCCATCTCAGTTATTCTGAGTTATTCTCCGATGCTTCGTAAAAACAAGCCCTTAACTACTAATCCACATCCAGCAGAGGAAGATGTTCCCTGCTGCTCATTCTTTGACCCACAAAATTACAATCTCTTAGGGTTGAAATATACTGTACCAAGTGATCTGTTTAATCCTCTTTAGCAAACACACCACCAATAGTTTCACTTTCAGTTAATCTGATCTGCTGCAGTCTCAGCTCCACTGATATCAGCTTTCTATTTAGCCTCCTGTGCTCATACAACAGCAGCTATCAGACGACTGCCTTGATTCCACAGTTAGTATCATTTGGTTACACTTACAGTAACTCTTCTCTGTTACTATAACTTCCCTCCCTCTCCTCACAGCAGTGCCTGCATCCTCAGCGCATTGTTTCATCACACACACACACACACACACACACACATTGACCTGTGTTTTAATGACACTCCTACCTAGAGGCTGCCTGGTGTCAGACATTTGTGCTCATATGTAAATTCTAATCTGACACACACACACACACACACACACACACACACACAAAGCTTGTGAGAATACACTGATAGCCCCCATGTCATAACACTACCTAACCCCATCCCTGTTCATGTATCTAGCCTATAACCTTGTCAATCAATCAGCTAAAATGTTCCCAAATTATGCATTAATGTCCTCACACTTACATCTAAAAGTCTAATTGGTCCTCATACATACAGATATATGAGACCACACACACTCTTACACACACACATATGCAGAGGGGTTGCTTTATAGGCCCCAGGAGGCGTTGGAGAAACTGCATTCTCAACCACTTTATGTATTGGTCAATTTAACACCGCTAACTTCAGCATATTAAAAATGCATGTGCCCAAGTACGCAGGAGCGATTCTGTGAATGTGTATGTGTGCACCCATGTGTTTGCAAACATTTAATGCAGAGAAACCTTCCTGGAAAAGTGACATTATTACACTCTTAATAGACCTAATACCTAATAGAGCCATTTATACTGTAGAATGCTTGATTAACCTACACGGCAGATTCTGAATAGAAATCAGTCGCAGGAAAAAAAACAGAGAAAAGGGAGGGTGCAGTTGTTGATCCAAAAATGTGTCAGTCACCTTTACACAAAATGTAAAGAATACACGAGGATATTGTTGAATGGCGGCGTAAAATGTTATTGCAGACGATGACCATGTACTCACATGGTCTCGTCGTTCTGAAACTCCAGCTTGCCAGCAGCCATTTCATAGTCCTCCCCTCCCTTAGCGGTTCCGTCCAAGGTTCGATAGGGAACGGCGACCAGGCCTCGAGCCCCTGACGTCCTGAGCACCTTCACCTCCATCACTCCAACACTTTCACTCACCCTCTGAGTGGCACTTTCAAATGTAAAGATGCCTGCGAAAAAGAAAGAAAGAAATTACTTCACAGGGGAGAAACACTAAAAAAGACGTTAAAGTCGAGCTTGATAAACACCTACGCTCTCACTCACTACCTTGCCCTCCAAGGTGTACAGTATATACTGTGCAGTGAGAGGATAACAGATTACTTCCCACTCTCTCTAGATAAAATACAATAGGTAAACACCCACTCTACACTCATCCACCTGCATTTTAATTCTCTTTGGATGTTATCAAATTCCAGCAAGTGAAAAAGTGGCAGCACTGAAAGGACTAGATCTTTTATAACCTTCTAATGATGCCATTTTATGGATAGCCTGAGACAACATGCTGTAGCACACCGACAGATTCATCTGGACTCAGTTTCTGTACAAACTGCTATCAGGCGTAACAAAAGTTTACGATATGTAAAAAAGAAATTTGTCCTCTTTTGAATAATGTAAGAGAAAATGCCCAAGAAATAGTGACAATTTACATTTTTAGTTTGAAGACCTGTACCAGTGCTGATAAACACTGGTATGCTTTATATTTAGACGCATATCAAGCAGCAACTTCAGGGGCTGAAATCCTGCAGTTCCTCTAACGGCCGCTTGAGGCTGGCTGTAAAAGCAAGTCGACTCCCATAAACTCATGTTAAAAGTTAAAAGAAATAAACATATTTACAGCCTGGTACAAGAAAACATGTTTGGTGTCTACAGTTAATTACCCCCCTTTATAACAACTGTACAGGGAGCGAATGTTTAAAAAATCAGTTTCATCAGTTTAAACTGTTTAAACTTTTATGTTTTGCAGTAACTGGTGGCTGCTTTGAGTGGCAGCTGTGTGCTAGGCTTCACTGCTGTTAATCTGATTCACTGAACTGGACTTTGCAACTACATTTGAGGTGTTGGTGCCTTTTTAATGCAAGAATCTAACAGCCTCTCCCAAAGTCTATTTCTGAGTTTTGGTGAGTGAAGTTTTGATATTTTACTTGTATGTTACTAAGCACTGACTAGCAGGCGATGCATCCATACTGTACAGTCTTTAAAACATGATTTGACAAACCAGTGTGTGATGTGGCTATTTTTATCCCCTCAATGTTGTGTCAGTTCTTCCCCATGCTATCAGAAATGGTACTGAACATCGAAATTTTTTAAAGTGTATCAAAGTCTGAATATCCTGACAACTTCCTTTTACCTGCGTGATCATCATCATAGATGGTCACTGTGGCTGTGTGGTTGTCACCCAGCACGGCTTTCGGGGTAGCGCTGGCATCCAGAGGGGCGGTGCCAATCTCCGGATAGCCAACCACACGAGGGTTACTGAGGTGGACGTAGAAATACTCGTCTTCCTCAAAGATGTCATCATCAATGACGCCGACTGTGATCTCTGAGAAAACAATGGTCACTTTAGGATTTTGCTTTTTGCTCCTGAATAATTGCAGGTACAAAGCAAATCCAAAAAACCTTTTTTTTTTTGGTGAAACCACTAGTAAAGGAAATCTGCCTCCAGTGCTGCAGATGACCTCAGCTATTTGAGCATCAGTTTCAGTGACATGTTTATTGAAAATATGTCACAAATTATTGCTGTCAGCGTTCGTTTTTACCTTTGAGGCTCTCTCCGGGCTTGAACAGCAGCGTTCCCTCTGCAAACTCATAATCTGAACCTGCGTTGGCTGTACCGTCCTCTGTGCGATAATCCACCTGCGGGAGACGGGAGCACCGAGGAGATGGGGAGAGAGCGAAAAGAGTCGTCAAAGATGAAACACAAGTGAGCAGATATGAAAAGGGCAGATAAAGACAAAGGGAGCGGGAGAGTGCGGAACGGAGGAGAAGGGAGAGATAGAGGAGAAAGACAGCAAAGAAACAGAAGAGAGGCATTTGGGGAGATGGGGACATAGGGTGAGAGAGAGAACAAGAAAAACAGCTTCATTAAACCAAGCCCTCTGGCCAGATACAGTCTGATATTAAAGACTTTGAAGCTAATACAACAAAACTTTCCATGTATCCTGTCCTTTCTCTCTGTCCTTTCTCCAGCTGTGTGTTAATTAACCCCTCCTCCTTATTTAGACAACATCCAATATCCGAAATGCATTTAATTCAAATGACTTCAAAGCAATCTTTCTCCGTTTGTAGGCAAAGCTGTATCAGTTAGTCAGTGTTGATGGTGCTACTGAAATCGATCTCTAGCCTCTTCTCTATTTTTAGCTCTTCATGAAACGTGTATAAGTGACATATTTTTGAATGCATCCATCGGATGGGGGATATTTTCAGGATTATACTGAAGCTTGGTAGTACTCCAGAGATTTTCAGATATGTGGATAGCTGAATTCTTAAATTTTAGATTGAAGAATAAATTATATCTTCATGCCTGTAATTATAAAAGCAGAGTTTCCTTTAATGCCAGACGGATTTGCGTAGCTTATCAGTCGATCAGACTGCTTGGATGAGAATGACTTTTTTGGAGCTGTATCGCTGTGGGTTCAAATTAATGATATAACACCGCACTGTATGACCTCAATATGACCTTTAGTTAGGAAGATGTAAGAAATACATCTTACATACTTAATACATTATACTTTTTTTTATCTTAATTTAAAGGCTGAAATGACTGTTCAAACATGAAAGCTGTT
>VVAS01051058.1:0-10230 GCA_015103295.1 Ptychochromis oligacanthus
TAACATGGGAGTCTGTGGGGATTGACTTGCTTTTTGGCTGTGGCTCAGGTGGTAGAGCAGGTCATCTACTAATCGGAAGGTTGGTGGTTCGATTCCTGGCTGTTCCAGTCTGCTCCGGACTGCATGCCAAAGTATCCTTGGGCAAGATACTGAACCCCGAATTGCTCCCGATGCGTTCGTCGGAGTGTGAATGTGTGTGAATGTTGGATATAAGGCACTTACGTACAGAAAAAAGTGCCTGTAAGAATGTGTGTGAATGGGTGAATGAGGCTTGTGGTAGATCAAAAAGCGCTTTGAGGGCTCAAAACAGAGCTGAGAAAGCGCTATATAAGAACCAGTCCATTTACCATTTACCATAAAGCCAGCCTCAAGCGGACACTAGAGGAATTGCAGTTTTCGGCACTAATGTTTTGGTTTCATTCTTCAGTCCTGCTTGGTTTTTGTGATATACAAAGTAATTTACCATCATCTCTTCCTCCTGAGATTGAATATTTCTTTAGAAAAATTTGTTCTGAACTGAAAAAGCTAATCATCCAGCTATATTTAATAACATCCTCCTAAATTATTTCTTTCTCTAAAAATACTTCATAATCATCTTTGCCATTGAAGACCTAGCACATGGGGGTGGCTCAAAATTGAGCACTTTTTAAGTCCCCTTATTTTTTCCAACATTTTGGGCACTGATAACTTCTTAAATATCAGGGCTTAAAAACACTGTTAGCCTCTATTAAAAACTCCAACCAAATGAACTTTACACCCAAATGTCCCTAAGTCAATATCTTGTATTTGGTCAGCATGACTTTTTTAAATATATACAATCAACTTTGAGCATTATTATAACAGAATATACTATGGTTTCAATTGCAAAACTGCACCAATTTAATGTCAGTGACCTAGAGTAACAAGCAAGGGTACCAAGGAAGTGCTGGTACCCAGGATTTATTATCTGTTTTCTTATAATTCACTGGAGAAAACTTCAAAAAGCACATTTTGGATAAACTTTGAAGGATTGTATCACTATAGGTGGCTGTTCAAAACAAGCTACAGCAGAGGTCTGGATTTTTACCTCCATTTTCATATCAGGCTCCATGTTCTAGCTTTGATTGCGTCTGTGTCAAAATAATTTCTAACATCATTTGTAGTTTGATGGCACAGTGATACAGGCTGGCAGAAACATAGGCAGCAAAGTCGGTAGCAAGAGTCTGAAAAATAGGTCAAATTAAAAATAATGAGCTGCGTGGGTTGTCCCTCTACCAGCTGTCTCAGCTACTGCTATCATGAACCTTCTTACTGTTTAACAACTTTGTAAACTGACAGAGAAGTGCATCATATTTACTTTATGTCCAGAATGAAAAGAAACACATACATTAGACCAATCTTAATGGAAAAAGATGTAAGGAGAGACAAACCCAGCCACTGTTTGTAAAGTACTGAGTTTTAGATGTTTATCTTTGGATCAGCACATATGCCATAAGAGTAGACATACACCTGCACAACTGTATGGCCATTAGGTCCCAGTGATATTAATATATGATATGAAGGGTTTTTATCTTTCATATCTGCTAAGCCATTTATGTTTCACTTTCATTAGGTATTGATATCAGTAGTGCCAAATGCACGAAAAAACAAAACAAAAACAGTCCTGTTACTCAGTGCTAAAGACCCAACTCATGAATGTCAGTATCATGTTTGTGCTCTGACTTTATTCTGATTCACACTGCCTTGAAGCTTCCTTCAGTAAATTCAGTGTCAGTCTCTTCACAGCTGTTCTCCAAGTTGCATAGTTGCTCCAACGAACATCATCCTAAATCACAACTAAAGTTTTTGGTAAGTTCAAGTGGAGTAAAACATTGGAGCAAGACGTGGATATTGCTGTTGTTTATTATTATTTAATAACATGATAAGAGCAATCTCTGGAATGCAGATCATATGCCAAATAAGACTGTCCAGGATATTACTTCCCCAGTTTGCCCACGTCTAACATTTCATAGATGAAATGTCTACTTAACAGTCCATCTCTGATGCTGACATCCATTCTCTAAAATGGAAAATAATTAGTCATTTAACATCACAGATGCCAGGATTTTTGATGGCATTTCATTATTATTTATTAATTATTTTTTTTGTTTAATATTGACTTTATTCATAGCACTTGTTGCTAATCATGTGTATTGTTTGCACAATGCCTGTACCACAAGATTTCTGGGCCTAAAACAGTTCTATTACATGCCTTGCCTGCAATGTTTTAGAGATACCAGAAATTTGATATTTGGTAATACAACAACATGATTCTTGATATAAAGCGTGATGACAAAATTATTCACCCGGAAGTGCTCTTATGTTGATTCTGTACTTAGCTATTGTCAAGGTACCATTTTATGCATTTTTTTTCTTTACCATGAAGGACATCTCTGAAGCTTTTTGTTGGACTGCTTGTGATAGCAGAATAAAGCACTACCTTTTCAAAATATTTTTTATATTAACATGGATTTAACCTAGGGAGATCTGTGTGGAAAGAGTGGCTAAAGAAGATCCTGTTGATCAAAAAGTTGCATGGCAATTATTATTAATAAAATACAGTGGAAACCCATGGTCTCCTGGTGGAAACCCTGGATTTCATGTCACCTTCTTGGAAGGATCCTACACTTTGGATTTCTATACTTTCTTTGTAGTAACTGCACTGAAAAGTCCACGACTAACTGAGTGACAAAGTGTCATCACTTTGTCACTCAGTTAGTCTTTCCTGTAAACAACCAACCAAAACACCAAAACCTGATGAACTGAGAGTCTTCTCACTGACTGTGATGGGGTAGCCTTATTATTTTTTATTTTTTCTAACTGGATGCTTCTCTCTACTGTACCTGCTTTACCCACGACTGAGAGCTTTACTACCTAAGATATCCCTGCTGTTTGGAAACTTTATGCCAAGAGCTCGTTAAGGACTTCAACACAAATGCACAAACTGACGCAAACAGCTGATGCAACCCAATCCTGAGAGCTAACCTGACAGGGTGACAAATGTCACTTTGATCAAATGGTTGTAACGTCATTGATTGGCGAAGGGATAATTACTGCTCAGCTGAAGCTTTAGGGATTCAGTGTCACTTTAAATATGTTTCACATGTAGGCTAAGCAACATTAAATATGATAGACCCCACCTTGTGTCTCTTTGGCAATGTAAAAGGTCGAGGCAGCTGTTGCTAGGGTGCCGACAGCCTCACCTGTTGCCTTCTGAAGACACTGAGGCATACACATGAACTGGGTGTGTATGTGAACGAATGTTATACTGTGGCCTTTCACAGTCACGCACATGGCAGTTTGGTTTTGCATAAAGCTGTTGAACTGGCTGATTGTTATTCAAAACTATTAGAGCACGCACACAGCCTCTCATCCAGAGATACATTAAGCTTCTGTGACCATTGGAATTTGGCTAGAGTTGTGCTCATCTGGGAAATGAGCCTCTTTGGTTTAATAACTGACCAGACCAGTCATCATACTCTGCTGATTTATATGATCTCTGAACGCATCCTCAGTGTCACCTTCACTGTCTGCTGAAACGCTTGCATCTTGCTTTCTGGAGTGTTACTACGTGAACAGACAGAACTTAAAGCTGTTAGTGTCTGACTGCTTATCTTACTCCTGCATTTCAATGATACCAGAAGTCCTTACTGTGAAGCTGGCTTGCCGTTTGGTTCAGTGCATGTGTGTATGGTTGGGGAAGTAGCACAAATGTTTCCAGCAGGACTGCAAGTTGGTTGACCTTTAACATCTAAACATCTGGAAGTGTCCTGTGTGTGTGGATGTGTGTGTGGAGTTAGTCTTAAGAGCAGACACACATAAAATTCCTCATCACTCCAGCCACCAGTGACATCACTTCCTGGCTGTGACCTTGGACACTGTGGTAAAGCATGTTCCTTGGCTGAAACTTTGCTTTTTCCCTTGTGTTAGTGTTTTTAGTTTCTGTTATGTGTGTGTTGGGGTGGTTTCGATATCTTCCAGGTTACCTGCCTGTGCACCACCAAATTTGGGTGCTTGAGAGCTCAAAGGTAACCATGGCCGCTGGTTAAATACATGAACCGTAACATGGTTTATCTCATCAAGTCACCATATTCTTCTGCTTGGTCAGGATCCCCTTGGTGACCCATTTCAATGTATTGGGTACCTTTTCAATGAAGGTTGGAGTTGCAGAGTAGCATCTTGCCAGATCAGCATTTATCACCAACATAGCCTTCCAAGATTAATCCATTAATTTTGGCAGTAGGAACAGACTACCTATGGAAATAAAAGGGGTGGGGCGTGGTATGGAACAAAGTCTTATCACAATAATTTTTTTCATAGCAGTCAATATCAATATATATCACAATATAAATCAAATCACTTTTCCTGAAAAGTGCTGTCTGAGACAGATGCTTATGGCCAGGTAGTTGGTAATGAGGGTCAATGACTTTAATCAGCTGCTTAAATCTAACATTTTTAAATGCTTACTGGCATCATGTGTTTTACAATAAAGTAGGCTGTTGCATTCGTGATATCAATGTGTCCCTTTGGTTTTTGTCGTAAGGCATGGTATGGGAGAAAGTGTCTGGGACTGTCGAATTTTGCATTGTGTGAGTAAATGGTCAACTGCAAGGATGGCACTGGTTCAGATGGTAAGAACGATTGGTGGTGTTTCCTGCCTGTGTGGAAACATGCTTTCGACAGTTTGCGGTGTATAGTATTGTGCTTCTTTGTTGGACTTTAAATAACAAAAATATCTCCACACTACCAAATTTCTCTGACTGTTCTTTTCGACAATGTCCTTGTCTTTTGAGCCTTGGGTTATGTCCCTTGGGGTGTCTTGTTTGGTAATGCTGTTGCGTTAGAATTGATAGCTCAGTCCTTGGGGTCAGTTATTTCTCTAAAAGTTAAAATAAACTCCTGATCCCCACCACCATCACCACCACCACCATCTCAAATGTTTATTAGTTGAAGAGTAGGTTTGATCTCTATGAAACAAGATTTCGTTGTTTCAAGTTGACTTAGCCCTGAAGTCCAAATAAGGAGGCTGGAAAGGTGGTGGTGGTTGAAGTCACAGTACTTGCACCCAGAAAACAGGATTCTGTGTACTGTCTAGGACCACTATTCATAGTTTTTGTTGTTGTTGATGTTGTTGTTGTTGTTGTTGTTGTTGTTTTACTGTCTTTTTTGACTTTTTTTTAAAGTCAGGTTTAGTTTATACTGCCTTTGGATCAAAGCCTCTAGTGTCAGATATATACACAAGGTGTTGTTTGACATCAGAGCTGTGATACACTGGTTGCTGCAACAGGGTGTTCCCATCCTTAACTCATGACACTCCAACACAGGACCTCTTGGGATCACATTTCAAGGCACTGGGTACCCTTAAGCAACATTCAAGGTTGTATGAAGGGTCTTATATTAACCCAAAACACATTTTTTTCCTAAATCTAATGAAGTAGTATTGGTCACTAAACCTAACCAACCATGAAACTGAAACAAAGCAAAAAAAAAGTACAAAGTGCAAAGATCCCAAACAGGACATGAACTGTAGTCTCCTGATTGACAGTCCTGTAAGGTATCCCAAAACCACCCCTCCCTGCCTTTTTTTGCAGACTTTGTTGCAAGAGAGGAACAGCATTGAAGTCTGTCAGACTACCTTTCACACTGAAAACTGAGTTCACTTAACACATACAATCACAAAATAACACACACTGCTTCCATCAGTGTCCCAATGGCTAGCAGATGTTCCAATTGGTGTCTGTGTGTGTCTTTGTGTGCTTACACTGAGGCTGAAATTACACACACAGACACCAATATACATACATAAATGCAAAAGGTGATCATCTTTTTTTCATGAGCGAGACTGTGACTGTTGTTTCTATAACTGATATTTTTACTTGTTCTGTGTTTGTGTTCAGTTTAAAATTTGTTGAATGTGTGTTAAACAGCCATATGCTTCTGTAATCACTACTCTATTACTACTGTACAAATATGGTGAATGTGTATATGTGCAGTGAGATGAGATGAAGAAAACACATGTTGGATAAAAGGTGTGTGAGAGAAAGCAAGAAGAAAGACGATCAAAACAAATCATGCCTGACAGTTATTTTTTACACTTAAGATTGAATTTACCCTTAACACTGGAAAACATACTTTGACATTTATTTGAACACACTGTTCTTTAACATTATGGCAATGAAATGCAACGTTAAAGAGACATCTGCAGAGAAATGAAAGGAAAGTCAGCATGTTTCTTTTCTGTCCTTCAACGCTCTGTTTTATACTAAGAGACATTAAAAACGCAATAAGTATCAACGTAAAATTATTAGTACATACAAAAAATTATCGCAAAAATATTAAGAGTAATGAAAAAGGGATTAGTAGCTCATTTTACGTGAGTAGTCTTGCAAGGCCAAGTTACCATGTCCACATGGAACAAATGGGCATTTATAGATGTATGACGAGAACATCTATTGTAGTCTGATACAAGACCCTAACCCTAACCCCCTAACCCTAATGCCACGACTGCCACAGGCAAGCAGGGATCAGTCAGCATGCTGGCTGCCAGAATGAATGCTACAAGAATATATATATTATGAAAATGCTACATTGTTGTGTTTTTAATGCCTCTTAGTATATTAAGGGAGCTCAAACAGCTGATGTGGATATTAAATTTTACTTTACATGTTAAAGGCTCAGTAGAATTGGAGATAATTTATCTGAATTTCAGGAGCTGGACCACACCCCAAACACTCCCTTTCTCGTCATACATCTATAAATGCCCATTTGTTCTTATTTCCGTGCCCCATCCTCCCTCCCCTTTTTCTCTGGTAGTCAACCTCTCTCAAAGATAAAAGGGGGATCTCCCAAAGGTATCAGGGGGATCTACCAGGCCCGGGAGTCTCCATTGATCCTCAATGAGGCCTTCCCCGAACTGCAGTCTCCGGCCTAGCTTGTTGCTTCATTTTCAGTGAACGTTTGTCATTCGCATTTGGGGTAGGGGACCTTGCTGGTGAAATGAAAGTTAATAAGTATGTAGATTATCTTTGTATTATGTCACTTTATGCCAGAGACAAAAAAAAATGCCATATAAAATAAGAGGTATACAAGTTGCGACTATTATTAAATTTGTTGTTCTGTACCTGCTCAGAATGACAGTGATACAGTACCAGCCACAGGTTTGGACTCCCTGTTCATTAGCAAACCATCTAAGGTTTGGGTAAGGCTTTAGGATTCGTAGTCTCTTGGCTTGGTAAACATCAACTACTTTTTATCAGATTTTTGCCTATTTGGACCACCTCAATAGAAAAGCTTTCAACAGAAAAACTGTAAAGCCAAAAAAAATAAATGGCTGAATGCGGCGAGTAGTGTGAAGGTGATTTTAGTTCTCAGCAGGAGAAGAAAACCACTGTATATGTACCAGTCTAGGCCTGCACGATTAGGCCAAAACGATTATTTTGATCAATATCAAGATGACAATTATTTACCATGATTATTCATTGATTTTAGTGTCTATCACGTAAGCATAACACCACTTTAACATCAGTGTTGTGCTACATTCCTGCTAATGTACAAATCTTTATTCACTTAAATTCAGTGCATACCTTAGAAGAAGAAATATTTGAAATAAAAAAAAAATGTGGCAAAACAACAGGACGCTGCTTTCACTTTTACATTGTGTTATATTCCTGTTAATTAAAATGTCTTTGAAGAAAATAAGGTGTTTATTCACCTGATTTAAGTGCATCTGCTAAAAGCAAAATATAAAGTCTTTCACTACATTCATTGTACCTGCATGATGGATGTGACTAAAACTCGACAGCTGTGAGATCCCTCCCTCTTTCCCCTGCAACGTTTTGGATACAGTGCACTTGCCACTTTGGAAAAATAATTGTGTGAGGATGTTAACCATTTTTCTAAAGCCTTTGTTACTCACCATGTATAGTGAACATCTTTGGCTTAATGCAATGTGATTGTGGTGGTGATTTCTTGCATCTTGTTGAGCTGGATGGATGTGCAGACGTGCTGCACAGGCTCGCTTTTATGGACATCTGAGTTGGCACTGGATGATTCATGTTAGCAATCATTGCATTGTTTTTCTTGGCCTTCATGCCTCTATTGTAGTGCAGTTAACTGTGTATTTTTTCAGGCGGTTGAATAACTCTACAGCACTCTTTGCATATGATTTGTTCTTGGTTAACATCACTTGCACTAAATTTGAAGTATTTCCAAACAATGGATGATTATCCGCTTCGAAGGACAAGTTCTTCCTGCTTTGCCAAATGTTTGACTTTTGTTTCAGTGGTCTGTTATCTGTTGTATATTTGTCTTTTAATGCAGTGTTACTCATTCAGACTACATCCAAGAAGCCGCTGTGATTGCCACATGCAGGCATGCCATCGGCAGCAATTTAATGAGTGCTTGATTTGCTTTTGCTTTGCGTTCTGCTGGTGGAACACTCCTTTTCAATATTGATAAATCATGTTCACTTAATTGTGGGAAACCAA
The DNA here is from genome assembly GCA_015103295.1 of Ptychochromis oligacanthus. Classification (NCBI taxonomy): domain Eukaryota; kingdom Metazoa; phylum Chordata; class Actinopteri; order Cichliformes; family Cichlidae; genus Ptychochromis; species Ptychochromis oligacanthus. Next base: position 8,505 of record VVAS01051058.1, read on the forward strand.
AATTGTGATGAAGAGTAAAATTTGATTAATTGTGCAGCCCTATACAAGTTCCTTTACCATTTACCAAAACAGAAGGACATCTCCTCAAAACCTCTGAAAACTCCTCAGGCTTTCAACAGATTCAAACCCAGACCTTTCATGCTTGGTGATATTGCTTATCACCGCACCACCACCTTAGCTTGTGAGTGCAAGAAGTTTTCACTATCCAGAGACTTGTACAAATAAGCTCACCATGCAGCACAGAGTGATACATAACATCATGAGGAACATCTTTCACATTTAGAATAGAGTTGGGTGATTAACTAGATTTTAATTTCAGTTATTATTTTGGCTTCTGTTTATGAAAACAAGATAAATGGCATGAAACAATTACTTTTTACATTTATTTTCTATCTGAAGCTTTTTCTTTCTTGTTTTACAAGCTATGTACTATTTAGACATCCACAAATCAACCAAGGTTTTCTCTGAAAGAGTAGGTAGGACCATAGAGAGTTAAAAAGATGGATGTAGCTTCCCGGTTGGAAAAATGAAGCCAATGTGGAAGTGCCTAAAAACCTGCATTCTATCTGAAACCACCAGATGGCGATAGCTGTGGTTGCAAAAAGACTTCTGGTCCTATAGAAGTCTATGGGAAAAAAGGCTTTCTTTCTTGACATCTATAAACACTTTGCTGCTAAGTTCATTATTTTAGTCACTCATTTTGGGTCACGCTAAATAAAAACTTTTTCTATTTTGTAAATATTGGTCATACCATGTTTCTAACAGGAGGATTAGCCCTGTTATTTTCCGCTCGCTCATTAGTTAACAACTTGTCAATCACACACCGTTAGCCAATGAATGCCCCTTCTCATCACATTCGGTTTCTTGCAACTAATGTGGCGATGGCAGAAACGTTCATCGCAAGGCTTCAAATTGGGACTTGAGAAACCAATGGGTGACTTATGGTAGGCAACACTGAAAAACTTTTTTTTTTTTTAAAGAAGGTAAATGTTTTAACTAGGGTTCGGTACCTTTCACATTTGAACCGGTACTCAATGGTACCTGTTTTCGGTACTTTGCTCATTTTGACATTAAAATTAAAAATTTTATCTCACAAAATAAGTTCATACTTCTCATTTGAAACATTTGGTTATTTATTTACAACATTTTACACATCACACCAGCTGCCTTGGTCACTCTCTGGCAATGTCTGTGATGTTGATGTCACTGTCACAGTGTTTGCATACTGCAATATTAAATAATAACGCTGGACTGTTACTGGTTATGGTTACATACTAAGGTTTTGGACATATCTCTCATGATGTATTTGTTTACCGTGAATAGCATTTTCAGTGCAGCCTGTGTAAAAGAAAAGTAAAACTGTCAAACAAAACAGTGAAAAAAGCTCTGTTTCTCTGACAATATATCCAACTACCTAATTAATTACCTGAAGAAGATGGTAATGAAGCTATCGATGTCTCACTAAGAGTTTCATCATCAACATGCATGGGTTCAACTTCTTCTACGCTGGCGGCTGATGTGCTAAAGTTACCTGCAGGTCCTTCAGTGAATTTGGCTTTCAGGTTATCAAATATGGTAACAGCTTTTCAGCTTTTACATATATTTTGTGTTTGACCAGGTGTTTCCTCAGATTAGATGTGCTGCCATGGCCAGCTTTGAGTTGTGCTTTACAAATGTTGCAGAGACCGCTGTGTGCATCGACTTTTGAAAAGCGTTCACTGAGATT
>VVAS01051062.1:0-11540 GCA_015103295.1 Ptychochromis oligacanthus
AACAAAAAAAATTAAAAAAAAAAAAAAAGCCCATAAGAAGTGAAATCACAATCACATGATAGCCAGTATTTTTGATTGATTGAATTGAGATTGAATTTCAGCAGTGTTCCCTGCTTTGCTCTCCTCTCAACTAAATGAATAAAAATGAATGAGTGAAAAGCAGAAAACTTCAGGTACTAGAAGAAATCTCATCACTTGTCTACAGATTCTACATATTCATACACAGCTATCTGTTTAAGATTAAGGTCACAGTGACCTTGGCCTTTGAACACCAAAAACTAATCATTGCATCTTTGAGTCTTAGTGAACATTTGCATAAAATTTCCTCAAAGCATAAAAACACAACTATGAGGAAATCATATGGACTCCATACAAAGGAGGAAAACTTGAGTGTAACTTACCTTAATTGGCAGGTCCTTCCTTTCAGCATCAGACCTACATAACAGAAAAACCTTTAGTATGGTTAAAAAAATAAAGCTTAAATGAATTTAAGCAGTGTGCATAACAGTGCTAGAGTCTGCAGTAAACTTTCTGCGCCAGCACATAGATGGTACAAGCCAACAGAATTAATTCTGCAAGCGCTTACTACAGTTTGGGCAAATACTGTATATCACACCTCCTACTTTTTAAGGTTTTCTGCTTTCTGCTGTATGGGAAAAAAAAAGCCTTTGAGCCAAGCAGCTTTGGGAAAGCTTCAACCATAGAAAGTCTTTTTCCTTCTTTTACCTCTGATCTGTTGTTACTTCCTGGTGGCTGCTGACTTTTTTGTGTACCGTTTGTTGCAGTTCTTCCACTTTCTGCTTCATCCCCTACAATGACATTAAAAGGAAAGAAATTGGCATCAAGCACAAAGATAAAATAATGCATTAAACATTTATAATATATTTTACAGTCTCCACAGCATGTGCATTCCAACAAAAACAAATACCATGCAAGTCAAAGCAATGGTTTATTTATTTATTTGGTTCATTTACATCACAAGAAATGAAATAATGTAAAAGAAATCAAGAAATGAAATGATTTTTTTTTAAAAAAGAAGAAGAGAGAAATCAAATGATAAAAAGAGAAGAGAAATCAAATGACTAACCGAAAAAAAAACAAACCAAACCAGTATCAAACCAAAAAGCTAAGCTGACCCTGCATGCTGTTTGTAAAACAGAACCACACCAGTGAAAGGAAGTGCAAGCAACAGCCAAACTTGAAACACAGCTGATGACTTGACTTACCAGCCCATCTGTCTCAGTCTCCACATTCAAGGCACCGACAGTCTCTGGGCTTGACCCTTGCCTGGACTCAACCACTCTTTTAGCTCCAGCCAATTCATCCATCAGCCGTTCGCGATCGTTTTGGAGGCTGGCCATGGATCTGGAGAACGCTGACAGCTGCTTGCTGTAAGTGTCATTTTCCAAAACGGCCTTTTTCAGTTCTCTTTCCTTTTCTGACAAGGCCTTCGACAGCTCGTCCAACAACTTGCTCAGCTCTTCATGTGTGTCTTTACTCTCAACAGCTTTTAATTTATGAACAAGGATCTCCCTCTCTTTGGCAAACATGGCTAAGTCTGAGGTGGCATCCTGCAGACTGCGCTCAACCTTGTTTAAGGCTGCCTGTGTCCCTCTGAGTTCTTCATCATATCTCTGCCTGAGGGCCTTGAAGTCCTCAATAAGCTGGTCTCGGTCATTCTGCAAAGCAGCCATGGCCTTGCACAGGGATTCATTCTGAGCCTTCATGCCTTTGCTTTGCGATTCAGCCTCTGATAACTGCTGCTCCATTTCGAGTAGGTCTTTAGCGAGCTCTGCCACCCTCTGATCAGCCGTCTCTCGCTCATTTCTCATCAATTCCACCTCACGCTCAAAGGCGTCCAGCTCGCTGTTGTACCTGTCTTCGGCTTCAGCTAGTTTTTTGTCCGTTTCATTTTCCAGCTGCTGCATTTTATCCTTGAGCTCATCAGCTAAGAGCTTGTGAGACATGAGTTTCTGCTGAAGGTCATTACATTCAGATGCTTTGGCTGCGATAGCTTCCTGCAAGTCAGCAATCACTTTGCCTTCGTTTGTTGATGCTCTTTCCTTTCTCTGAGTCAATATTTCAGCTTCCAGGTTGGACACATGAGCTTTAAGTTTAGAATTCTCTGCCTTTAATGCGCTGCTCGCTTCTTCTTCCTTTTGCAGTTCGAGCCGAGACTCTCTGTGCTGCTTTTCAGCCACAGCCTTTTGGTTTTCAAGATTTTTGATCACCTCCTGTTGCTTCTTTAGCAGTACCTTCAACTGGTTGTCCTTGAGGGACAAAACTTGGTTTAAATCCTCTCTATATCGGACCAATTGAGCCCTGAGCATAGCGTTCTCAGAATTGAGATCATCCATCTGATGTAACAGTTTTCGAATTTCGTGTTTAAGGCCTTTGGCTGCACCACCTTCCCCATCAGAAGAGCCCTCTTTACAATTTAACCCTAACTGACTCTTTGCTTCAAGTATTCTGTATTCTGACATGAGCCGTTCCCGTTCACTCTGCAAAGACGCCATTGAGTTCTTGAATGACTCCATCTTTGCTTCCATCTGCTCCTTTTCCTGGATAGATCTGTCTACTTTAATTTGAAGACTTTTGACCTTGGCCTCAAGCCCTCTCAATTCTTTGTCAGCCTTTTCCTTTTGGTATCGTAAAGATGTCATCCTGTCCTCGTAAACCAACACCTGGTTACGATAATTAGCCTGCAGTTGCTCCAGATATCCTGACATTTGTCCGTCCTTACAGGACAGCAGAGAGGAGATCTCAGCATCTTTGCTCTGAAGGAGTGTTTTGAGTTGCAGAGAAATTCCCTCCTGCTTCTCAAAGTCAGCTTGAATTTTGTCATTTTGAGACTGTAAAAGGAACAGCTGAGCTTCCGTGTCAGCATTTATCTTTTCCATTTGCTGTAGATTGAGCTGCATTTGGGAAATCCTGTCTTCTTTGTCAGCAAGCTGTCGCTTCACTGTGTTTTTTTCTTGTTCTATTCTTTCCACCTGAGCACTGAGCTCCTTCACCTGCACAGTCATAAGCTCTGCAGTCTCATTGAGTTCAGCATTGCTCGCGCTCATAACAAACAGCTGCCTCTGATGTGCAGCGGCAGCTACAGAGTATTCATTCAGTGTCCTTTCCAGTCTTGACTTGGTCACGCGTAGATCATTCACCTCTTTATCTTTTATTCTCATATCTTCTAGGAATCGTTTGATCATGAAACCTTGCTCGAGGAGTTGATTGTCCTTCTCATGTAAGGTCTTTTGGTACAAATCATTCCAAAGTTTGCTAGCATCAGCCCCTTGAGGCGTGGAAGCTAAAGCAGACAGCTTTGCTTCATAAGTCTCAGATGCTCTCTTTAGAGTATTTATCTGCAGATCTTGAGAGTCTAGTTGCTGCCTCAGCTCATCAATTTTTTGACTTTCTTTTTCTTTTAAACCCTTGAGGTCATCAATCTGTTGCTGCAACACAAGCTGATTCTCCATGTAAGAGTTTATTTTTGCTTCTTCTACATTTTGAGTTGACTGCTGTGATTTCTGATTCTCAGACTGTTTACTTTGCTCTGATACTTGAAGAGCCAGCTGGTCTCTTTCAGACTCAGCACTCTTAATCTTTTCTTTGGCTTCCTGGAGATGACTCTTGTGCATAATTAACTCAGATTCAGCTCGTTTACTTCTCTCTTCTACATCCGCCATCTTCTCTGAGCTTTTCTTCAGTTCTTTCCCCAAGTGTTCACAGGTTGATTGTGAGCTCTTCAAAGAGCTCTCTAAATCTAAAATCAGTTCCTGGTATTTGATGCAGTTTTTCTGCAGCTGATTTATCTCCTGATGCTTTTCTTTGAGTAGCTCTTGCAGCTCTTTCTTCACGTTCTTCGAGCCCTCGTTGCCTCTCTGAACGGTCTTGAGTTTCTCCTCAAACTCTCTGACTAACCTGAGCTGCTCCTCCTCTTTTTCATGACGAATCTGATCACTCATCTCCTTAGTAGCTGCAAGCTGAGAGGACAGCTGTGTATTTTGGGATTGCAGGACGCTGATGGACTCTGTCAGTTCATCAATCCTTTTTGAATTCTTGAGGATCACAGTTTCCAAATATTCATTTTCATTTTTCACTTTGTCTGAGATCTCTTGAACATTTTCAAGCTCCTCTTGAAGAAGAGACTTGTCATCCTCCAAGATTCTCACCTTCTCGTTCAGGCTAATAGTCTCTTGGCTGTGCCTGCTAATAATGTCTTTGAGTTCTTTAATGGCATCATCTTTCATTCCCAACTGCAATTCATGGTCATTCTGTATTTTCTCGGTTCTCTCTGAAAGAGTCTGCTTCTCCTTCTGTAGCAAGTTGTTGATTTCCAATTGAGCACCAAGTTCAGTTTTCTGAGCTTCAATTTGGGCAGTTAGTGAACTATTCAAACTGAGTGCTTCATCCAGTTTAAGCTGCATGTTGTTTGTGTATGTATTTGATTCCAAGTTCTTCTTTTCCAGTAAGCTGGTAGCTTCTTCCAGCCTTTCTGCCAGCTGGCTATTTTCAGCCTCCATCTCAGCAAGTTTCACTTGAACAGTCTCTGATGACTCCTTAAGTTGGCCGATCTCCACTTCTAGTTGTTGGTTTTTATCACTTAGACCACACATTGCTATTTTGTGGTTTCCATCAAGCTCCATCAGCTCTTTTGTGATTTTCTCATTCTCTTCCTCCAGCTCCTCAACTCTCAGCTGTTTCTCTTTGGAAAATTTCTGCATCCTCTCTTTCATTCTTTCATTTTCTTCCTCCATCTCTCGGGCTTGTTTGCCCAGAATCCCCATCTCACTTTCGTGTTTGTGTACTTTTCGGAGGGCTTCCTGCCTGTCTCTTTTGGCCCCCTCCAAAAGCTGCCTCATCTTATCCATTTCACTGCTGACATTTTCATAAGATTGCAAAAGAGACTCGTACTCTTGTTTGAGCTCCGCATGCTTCGATTTCCACTTGGACAGCTCCTCTGTTTGAGAGTCTTTAAGAGATTCGAGCTGGCATGAGAAAGCTTGTTTCTGCTGAGTGATACTTTCTATGGTTAGTTTCAAACTTTCGCAGGCTGCAGACAGGTTACGATTCTCATTAAGGATGCAGTCAACTTCAGCGCTGAGTTTGTCTTTCTCTTGGGTGACACATGACACAGAGCTTTCGAGGTCCATATTTTGTTGCTTTAACTTCAACATAGATGACTGCAGAGCAAAATTATCTGCTTCCTTTGCTTCATGATAGGCTGACAGATTTTGTACTTCTTCTTTGAGAGCTCCATTTTCCTTCATGAGTTCTTTCCTAGAAACCAAAGCTGCTTGAAGTTTCCTGGTTAGAAGGGCAATTTTGCTTTGGTTATCCTGATCATTTATCCTGGCGTCCTCATCATGAGATTTCTGAAGCTCAACAGCCTCTCTTCTCATCTTTTCAACAGCTATTTCTTGCGTTTTAATTTGCTGCTGTAGCTGAAGTTCAAGGGCAGCAATTAGTTCTTCCTTTGCTGAAACTCGAGCCTGGGAAACTAACAAGGCGTCATCTCTCTCCTTTAGTTTCACTTCAAAGTTTTCTGCACATTTGCAAGAAAAACAGACCCCTTCTTTGTTATGAGCCTCTTGTTCAATGCATGTTTCATGCTTCTTTTCTGGCAGCTGCTCATTTACCTTCTCTGACTCCTTCAGCTGCTTCTTCAAGGTGGTCACCTCAACCCTCAGTTCATTGATTAATTGAACAGAATTTTCTTTTTCCTGTTTCAGCGAATCCAAGTTCCTTTGTATTCCAGTACATTGGAGCTTTGTATTTTCAAGCTCTGTGGCCAAAGCGTGTTTGTCCTCTGTGAGTTGCTGCTCTGTTTGTGCTAATGTCTTCTGGATCGTTAAAACTTCTAAGGATTTCTGCGAAACTAAAGCAGCTGTTGTTTCAAGTTCTGCTTTCATCTGATTACTCTGCTCCAAAACAGCCTCCTTTTCTTTCATTAGAATTTGATACTTATCTTTATTTGCAAGCATATGCTCCTCCAGAGCAGATTTAAGGATGTTTAGTTGGGTCTCTAAAGCCTTGTTTTGATCAAATAAAGACTGGCTCTCCTGTTGGGTCTTAACCTCAGCATCTTTAATTGCATCCCGATATCTGTCAGCCTCTTCTGTTTTCTCTCTTAATTTATTCTCTACAATGTGCAATCTCGATTTCAAAGCATCTGCTCTTTGTTCCTCGACTATGAGAGCCTCGTCTTTACTAGCCATCTCAATAGAAATGCTCTCAAATCTGGATTTAGCAGCTTCCAGCTCTGTTTGCAGGCTTGAGAGAGAATGGCATTGGCTCTCTTTCTCAGCCAAAGACATCTTTAAATCTTGCAGAGTTCTATCCCTCTCCTCAACGAGCTGTCTCAAAGTTTCCAATTCATCCAGATAAGACAACAAGGTTTTATGGAGGTCCTCCAGTTCCCTGGTCTTCTCATCCAAGTTTAATTGCACGGCATTTAGCTCGTTTGTCTGCTGACAGTGTTGCTCCAAGAGGGCCTTGTAGTCGTCTTTCAGTTCAGCTAGTTCTTGAATTAATTTCTTTTCATTTTCTTGAGCTTTCTTCATTGATTCTTTGCGAGCCAGTAAGGCGGCCTGGGCCTTCTTCTGTAGTGTTGCCTTTTCTGACTTCACCTGTGCAAGCTCATTTTCTAAGTCAACAGCACTAGCAGCAGAGGAGGATTTTTCCTTTAACTCATCTTTACATGTCTTGATTTCATTTTGAAGCTCTTCTAATTTCTGCATCAAACTTTTCCTGTCCTGCTCAAATGCTTCTTCCCTCTCAGCAGCACTGGACTGCAGCTGTTTTATTAGCAAGTCCTTCTCACTGAGAGTTTGTAATATCTTTGACAAATGAGCTTCTTTATCATCTAGTGTGGTTTGCAAAATGCGTTTTTCTGACTCTAACTGTCCCACAAGTCTTTCGCGTTCGGTTTTTTGTTCAAGAAATTCTCCTTCCTTCTCAAGAATTTTCTTTTCAAGTTGGGAAACATTTTCTTTATACAATTCTGTTGCAGCTTGAGCTTGATTTGTCACTTCATGCAATTTATCTTGCAAGAATGAAACCTCAGTTTTACTGCTTACACTCTCTTCTTTTTGGTTTTCATATTCTTCAATCCTCCTCAACAGATCTTTTCTCACAATAAGAGCAGCTTGTAGCTTCTTCTTCACTGCATCTTTTTCTTTCGATGCCTTTGTGAGCTCACTTTGTAGCTCATCCTTTTCCTTAATCAGCATAAGCTTCTCTGAATTAGTTTTCTCAATTTCACTTGAATTGTGTGAAACATGATCTTCTAACTGTTGAGAGATCTCTCTATGTGCTTGCTCCACACTCTTTAATTGTGCTAACAGTGAGCTATTTTCCTCACCAAGTGTCATTCTCTCATTTGAGGCAGACTCCATGACCTGGGCAATGGATGCATCTTTATCCTTTAACTGCTGAGTAAGCCCAGCAAGTAATTCCTTCTGCTGACTAATCTGAATGCTCATGCAGCTGATTTGTTCATCTTTTGTTTGCAATTCATTGTATAAAGAAAAGTGTTGAACAGTAGCTTCTTTCACTCTCACTAACTCAGCATTAAGCTGAGTCTGTAAATGCTCCACAGTCTCTTGCAACAGAGCTATTTGCTGACCCTTCTCACCATTCATCCTCTCTCTCTCAGTAAGTATATTCTGTGTTTTTTGCAATTCTGCAACTGTTTGAGCCAACTCGTTTTTCAAAGCATGCACCTCAATTTGATGACCTTCTTGCAACTGTTTTATCATGTCCTGCAAAGACGTTTTTTCTTCATTCAAAGCAGAAGATCTCTCAGATGGGGATGACGTCAAGATTGAGGAAGCTTTGTCAGTTTTTATCACTACAAGTTTTTGTAACTCATCTTCCACAGCTTTTAGAGCCTGCTGCAAATTATGATTCTCATTCTCCTTTTCCTGGATAGATGCTAACACATTCTCAAGCTGAATTCTGGATGCTGACGCCTCCAATTCTTTTGCACTCAGTTGATCAGTGCCCTGCCTAATGGCAGAGGAAGCCTCTGCTAGTTTCTCCTGCAAGCTGTCCAAGTCCTGCTTTAAAGCATTTACTTTAACATCTTTAGATTTCATCTCATTTTCAACACTTTTCAATTGTTCTGCAAGAAGGTTCTTTTCCTGTTTTTCTCTATCCAGAACTAACAACCACTCTTTCTCTGAATCCTGCAGAATTTGTTCTATCTTTTGAACGTTTTCTTTCAATTGAGAAATTTCTTCATCTTTGGCACTAACCTCTGCTTGAAGGCTCTGCTTCTCAGACGTCATTCTCTCCATTAGTTCATTGATGCTGCTGGACTTCTGCTCCTGCAGCTCCCCTTGCGATGCCAACATTTGTTGATGTCTTCTTTCCAGCTCTTCCTTCTCTGCAAAGATTTTCCTAAATTCCTGTTTCAAATGTGTGTTTTCATTACTGAGAGCAGTATGAAGCTTCTGATGCTCTTCCTTTGATGAACTGATCTCCTCATTCAGTCTCTTATTTTGCTCTTCTAGTTTCTCCATTTCTGAAACTAGCTGAGATGCATGTTTGGCCTGGGCAGTGTACTGACTATTGATTGCATGAAGAGCCATTTCTCTCTGTTCAAGGTTTTCTGTCAGTGCATTCATCTGTGCCACGACCTGAAGATGCTGTGATTTGAGTCTTTCTATTTCAACAGTCAGCAATGACACACTTGCTTGATGAGAAGCAAAAGCATCATCCTTTTCCTTTGAAAGACTGGACTTCAAGTCTTCAGTTTTCTGCAGTTTATCCTGGATCACAGATAACTCATTTCTCAGTGTTTCAATGGTGGTCTTTGCAGTCTGCTGTTCGTTATTAGAATCATCCAATAATGTCCGCAGGTTGGACACCTCGTCCGTCTTTTGAGAGAGTTGTTTCCTCAAGTCTTGCAACTCCTCTAAGTTAGCAGCATATTTCTCTTGCAGGTTACTGAAGGCACTCTGGGTTTCTTCTAATGCCTTTCTACATTTTTCAGACTCAGTGGACAGTAACTGAATTTGACTCTGTAGCTGTGATGCCAACTCTGTACTTTCCATGAACTGAGTTTTGAAGAGCAAAGCCTCGTCTGCCCTTTTCTGAAAATCCTGGAGAGCTTTCGATTGCTCCAAAAGGGCTGCTTCTTTTTCTTCCACGGCCATTTTGAGGTTTGCCACTTCAGACATCTGCACTTGCAGGTTGCTGTTGAGCTTTGAGACAGATTCCTCAAGGTGTGATATCTTTTCTTTCAAGCTGTCACATTCTGCCTCTTTGGCTTGTAGATGTGAAGTCAGATTTTCAACGGCAGCAGAAGAAGAACTTTGATATTCAAGATTTGACTGTTCTTTTTTCTCTAAAGTATATTTCAGTGTGGAAGACTCTGAAGTAAGACTGTCAACTTGGCCTCTGAGTTTACACACAGAATCTTCAAGCTCCAAAACTTTGCCTTCTTTCTCCTTCAGCTGCTCCCCCTGCTCAGCAATCTTAATGTTAAGCTGCTGGATCAAATTCTCCTGCTGTTTTAGGGCGTCATCTTTTCCTTGGATGGCCAAGCTGAGAATCTCCATCTCTGAATGTGCTGTTTTGGTTTCACTGTCTCTATCACAGACTGCCATCTTGAGATTTGTGACTTCTTCGTGTGCTTTGGACAGTTCTGTCACTGTCTTCTGAAGTTCAGATTTCAATTTAGTATTCTGCTCACTGAGGGCTTGAATGGTGTCTTTAAAATCAGTTATTTCTGCTATCCTCTGGCCCTCCTCCTGAATCAGCTGACAATTTTCTGCAGTGAGTTTCTGCACAGATGCCTTCAGGTTAGTGATTTCAACCTCCATCTCTGCAGCGCTCTCATTCATGGCCCCAAGCTGACTGCTGAGCGAAATAACAGATTCATTTCGTTTATTCAACTCATCTTTGTGGTTTTGAAACTCATGTGTTACTTCTTTTAATGCATGTTCTTTTTGCTCTAGCTGCTGTTTGGCCTCCAAGCACTCTTTTCTGAGCGACTCTACTTCAGCCTGCATCTGTGATGCGAGGTCTTTCTGCAGCATGACTTCATTCTGATACACACTATATTCCTCTGCTTTCTGCTGCAACATGGTATCTTTCTCCATTAGCCCTGACTTTAAAACAGATCCCTGCTCTTGAAGCATAGACACGGTATCCTGAAGTTGCAGCAGCTGGTTCTGCTGAGCCTCCAACTGTGAACTCTGTTCTGACACCGTTTGCTCTTTTTCATCTAAGGATATGTTCAGTTGACTAACTTGCATTTTTAGGCCAGCAACCTGCTCTTGTAAACTCTGAAGCTGTTCTTCCTTCTCCCTCAGTGTTTTCAACAGATTAGTACATTCACTTGTTTTCTCGAGTAGACCTACAGAGTTTGCCTCTTCACTTTCCTTGAGGACCTTTTTTAATTCATCTGTTGCAAAAGTGAGGTCCTCCTTCTCCTTCAACAGTCCAGCAATTATTCTCTCACTGTCTGAGATTTTAATTTCCAGCCGAGAAGTTTTTTCTTGGAGTATACTTCTCTCAGCAGTGAGTTCAGAAACTGATTTCATGTTCTGTGCTAACTCCTCCTGTAGTCTTTGATTATCTTCTGTCAGACTGCTAATCTTCACGCTAAAACTGGAGTTCTGTTCAACAGTTGCTTTAAGCTGGCCATCAAGGTCAGACAGAAGTTGCGACTGCTGAGAAAGCTCCTTTTCTTTGGATTCACATGCAGCATGAAGTTGGCAGTTCTCCTCAGTGAGAGCTTGGATGTGGCTGTTTAAGCTAGCCAACTCTGTTTGCCTCTGCTCAGCTTCATACTCGAGCTTTCTGGCATTTTCCTCCATGATACTGATTTTGTCACTCAGAGACTTGATAGTCGTGTTTGTGTTATTCAGTTCATCTTTGTGCTTTTGGCACTGCTGAGCCGTTTCTTTCAACATTTCTTCTCTCTCTTCAAGTTGCTGCCTGAGTAGTGAGCGTTCCTCATTAAGTGATTCTGCCTCAGCTTGTAGCCTGGATACAATGTTTTTCTGGTTTTCAATTTCATTCTGCAAACTCTGGAACTCTTCCTGCTTCTGTTTAACCATTGCATCCTTCTCCATTAACCCAGACTTCAGGCTGCTTTGTTGTTCCTGAAGCAGAGACAGAGTTTCCTGAAGCTGTGCTTGCTCATTTTGCTGGGCCTCTATTCGTCCTTGAAGTTCAGTGACAGTCTGCTCTTTTTCTGCCATGTCATGATGCATTTTGTCTACCTTAGATATCAAGCTTTGCACTTGTTCCTGCAGCTGGGCCACTGTCTCTTCCTTCTCCCTGAGTAGCTGGTGGAGATTACTACATTCATTTGTTTTTGCCAACAAGATCTCTGAGTTTGAGTGTGTGCTTTGCTCAAGAACTCTATTTAGTTCAACAATTCGAACAGTTAGTTCCTCTTTATCTTTTTGTAGCCCTTGAATAATTGTGTTATTCTGTGAATGTTGCGTTTCCAATACAGATATTTTGGCTTGCAAGGAATCCATTTCAGCTGTAATGTATGAAATATTTTTTACATGCTCAGTCAC
>VVAS01051099.1:0-13877 GCA_015103295.1 Ptychochromis oligacanthus
CATTAGCATCCTGTTATAATACTTAGTATTCCAGCAAATCCTGTCTACAACTGTAATGTTTGCATCTGCTATAGTTTTGCTGCGGCAGTCTGTTCCAAACTTGCAAAGCATCCAGCTGTAGCAGTCACTACAAGTCCTTATACTGATGGAAATTTCTCAGTTCCCATGAGTGGAATTTAATCTTATAAAAATAAGTTCTGAAGCTTTTTCTTCTATGAACGAAGGCAACATTGGTCGGGCCACTTGTGCTGAAACACACAGGACTGTCAATCAAGAAAATAAGGTTGTGTATTGCAACCATATGTCCCACTTTGACTTATTTGAGTGACATTGTATCAAGTATGATACATGAGGTGGCCCACCCAGAGTTTAAAAGTTAGCACATTTTGTTTGAAATTCCCAAGAAGAAAACAAAGAAAGAATCACTGTCATGTGAAGCTTTTCCAGTGGCGACTATGTGTGATATGTTTGATGGGTGTAATCGAGTTAGCTATGAAGTGAGATGTGTTTTTCTGCACTGCTGGCACACACACACAGTAGAGGATATTAAGATGTAGATGTCAGATCATTTATACATCCTGCATCGTCAGTAAAACGTGTGCTCCTCTCTGAACTCGTCCTTATTCAGTTACTTATTAATTTTGGTGAATTGCTTATTGCAGAATAAGCATCAATAAATTGCAAAATAAATTGTTCAGTTATCAAAATAAACCTTAAAGTAATGTAAAGCAATTTAATTTGGTGATATATTTTTATGAAAATAATATTAAGTTAAATATGAGATAACACATTTCCCTCTGTTTGTTTTTATTTCCTCTGCACTCATGTATATCTGATCCATGGTTTTTTTTGATTGTTGAATGGATAAGGCAGCCCATGACCCCACTACCTCTAAGGCTGAACTTTAAAATAATAAATACAGCCAGAGTGAAGATTACTTTGGCTACTGCTGCCGCTGAGCCAACAAGCTATGAGTGCTGCGAATCGGTCGTGGTTTGCAGGAATTTCTCTTTTCTGACTCCCGTTGCAGGAACTCGGTCTGAAACTCATACACACCAATAAAATGAGCCGCAAAGACCCGATTTCAAACGGATGGACAAGCATCTAAACTTGGTGGACTTGAATGAATGAACTGCTGCAACCTCAGAGAAAATGAGCACAAAACTTTTGCTCAAAAAAACTGTTAAACATTCTTTGGAGATTAAATTTATCAAACACGTGTTGAGCAATCTGAACAGAAGCTGTTTTGCCAAATGTGTGATTGTGTCCCCTTTTAACACTTAGCCTGTGTGGTTTACACGGCTGTAAAGTGCTCTCACTATTTTAGCCTTGTTTATGAAAATGAGATGAATTCTTTTAACTTCTGAGCCTGACTCGGACCAGTTCTCTTATCTGTCCAGCAGAGAGTCTCACATCAGGAAATGCTACAGACGGTTAAGTTGATATAAAAGCTTTTCATCCTTTTAAATTACATTTTTTATTACTGACTGTGTAATTATGTTCTGCACTTAAACTTTGCCATTCCAGACTCCAGGTCACAAAAACATTTTCATCCTTGAAAGAGGGTCGCACTTATCTTTCTGTACAGTCTACGTTACATGTAACTTTAAGCTGCCACTTTGGTTCCTCATTATGTTGTTTTCATAGGGACCTCAAGGGCCCGTGGGAGAAATTGGCCCTTCTGGACCCCCTGGACCGCCTGGTCCTCAAGGACCCAGCGGGCTCTCCATTCAGGGACCTCCGGTAGGATCTTAATTGTGTAACATCATATTTTTAAGAGTGCAGTGTCACGTCTTGGATTTTTCCACAATTGCTTTAGCATTGAAATGAGCATAATTTACTTATAATAGCTCTAAGAACAAACTGTGTTTGTAATATTGCAAGAAAAACCTTTTTAAAAATAAAACACTTTGGGATCAAGTCTCATATCAAGTTTTGTTATTCCCAAGCAGCACTTACGTTGAATTATGTTAAAAACAGTCACTGGAAGTGTGCTTTTTGCAATTTTGTTCCCACCTTTCTCCAGCAAGTTCACAAAATGTGTGCAATTATGACTGGACTTGATGTTAAGCTGTCTACCACCTGCCAATGTGAACTGACAAATGTTGACATATGCCTCAAATAGACTTCCAGACGTTTCTCGGATCTTGTCCAAAGCACGCTGTTGAAGCTGTTCTGGGGACTTGTGGTGGCCCAGCATCTTATTAAGATAACTGATGTTGGCTTTTCCAGTCCATAGCTATCAGGAGGACCACGAGTCCAGCCCAGCGGCAGTGACATTGTTTGTTTTACAGGGTGCTCCTGGGGAGAAGGGAGAGAGAGGAGAGATCGGCCCTGCCGGACCGATGGTAAGAACATTTACCAAAAATGGTCACTGCTGTAAAACATAGCAGTGAGGTGCGTTTTGTGGCATGCTGATATGATTCCCTACATTACAAAGTAGAACCCGGAGAGGGAACTATTTTCCACCCTGCTTGAAACACAATGCTTTCTTCCTCTGATTTTGTCTGACCTGTAGGAGTGCTGTTAGGTTATAGCATACCCAGCTGTGTGTGTGTGTGTGTGTGTTTGTGTGTGTGTGTGTCTATCTATATATTGTTCTGCTTCATGTGTATGTGTGTAGAATTGAAATGAATCCTACATCCATTAAAAGGTGCCATGGCCCTGCAGGCTCAAAGAAATGAGACGTGTTGCTGTATAAGGGCATATTTCTCTAACTTCAATCAATTTTTCATTATTTTTCTTCTTTCTTTAACACCTTGGACCATTCTTACTGAGGCTGACATGGAGTTTACCCTTTCTGTCTAAATTCTTTTGTTGTCAAAGTCAGTGTTATCGCTCTTGATCTTTAGCAGATAACCTGTTGGAGATACAAATAAAATGTCTTACCAAAACAGTTAAATTTCTCTAAAAGTCTTTTTTTTTCTTTACCAATAATTATCAACTGTTGTGCAGAAATTTCTTGGGACTCAGAAATGCATTTTTATGTGGATTAAATTTAGACAAATAAAAACAAGTTAAAATAAAATGCTGGAAAAAATGACTGTATAGGCAATCTTGTTGGCATGTTTGGTAGGCCAGTGCTGACATGGCAAATTATTGGTTCTTTTAGAGCTACTGTGGCTTCATTTATTCAGTTGTAGATACAGCTGCTGTGCTGCTCCTAATAGTTTCATAATTACACCTTGTAAATGAGTGGGAGAAGAGGGAGGGGTGGTGATTAGCTCTGATTAACTTTCAGTGGGGGTGGATACATTAGACAGCAAGTGAACAACTATTCTTAAAGCTGATGTTTTGAAACCAAGATAAATATCCAAGTGGGAAGATTTCAGCATCTTTGACACGGGCCAAATTGTAACAGCTAGATAACAGAGCATCGTCACTGTGGGGGTGTTTCCAATATAATGCCTACCAAGTGTGGTGCAAGGAAGAACAACCAGTGAATTAGCAGGGTCATGCGTGTCCAAAACTCATTGTATGAGGTCCAATCAGTATTGCACAACTGTTGAAAAACCTTCTGTCACTTTCTGTGTGTTTTGGCACCTTTTTGTCAAGCAGAAAGGTGTCAAAACACACAGCACATTGCAGATTATTGGTGAGTTCTGTCCAGCACAGAAAGTGTGTACAGTGGGCACTTGAGCACACATGGAAGAAGTTAGCCTGGTCTGATGACATTTTCTTTTAAATCATGTGGACAGTCAGATGGGTGAGTATTGTTTATTTGGCAAAGAGATGACAAGAAGATGCACTACAGGAAAAAGACAAGCCAATGGAGGCAGCATGAGGCTCTGGGCAATGTTCTGCTGGGAAAGCTTATTTGGACGTTACTTTGACTCGTACCACCTAAATATTGTTGCAGGAAACTTATCCCCCCCTTTCATGGTAGCAGTGTACCCTGATGGCTGTAGGATAATGCACCCTGCAACTCTGCAAAATTTTCTTAGGAGTTCAAGGTGTTGACATGACCACCTTATTTTTCTGATCTCAGTCAGACTGAGGATTTGTGGGATGTGCTGGAATAACATGTCAGATCCAACTTACAGGGCTGAAAGGATCTATTCCTAATGTCTTTGTTGTCCTTAATGCCAGAGGTTAGTGGTTTTAATGTTGCGGTTGTTTAAATGATCAAATTGCACTGTGTGTGTCTGTGTGTAGACTGCTAGCACACACATGCAGATGGACATGGAGCAGTCTAATGGAATCACTGAGATGTGAATAATCATCACGGGCGTCTCCATTATTCGGCAGTGAACCAATGCAAAGTAATACTGAATTAATTTAACGGTGTTCTACTGGGAGCCCTGGACATCAGCAGAGACTTGGTCATTGTTCTAGTACTAACTGTGTATCAGGAGAACCTTATTTTTCAAGCAAGATTTTGTCCTTGATGTGCCTGCTGTAATAACAGTGGCAGTTTCTTTCTGCTAATCCTGAATTATTTTAATGAAAAGCTGTAAGAATAGTTCAACAGTTGTTAGTTATCCTACTTAATTAAACCTCTGCTCAGGTTCATGTTAAGTGGGATTACGCAAGGTCACAAGCTCAAACCAAAAATGTTTCCATCACTTCATTCATTTCCTGGTAACTTAACACCTAACCTTACTATAACCTTAGACCATGTTTTCCCCATAAAATTCAATGCTTTATGCTATAACGACTTGGTATTTAGCCTCCAAAGGGAAATAAATCTTCACGATGTGACTGTGTAAAAACATTTATGTCCCCAACAAAGGTAATATATACGTAAAAGTCCTGAAAAAAGAACTAATCAGTCTAATTAAGTGAAAACAACTGTGAGGGTGAATCATGGGTGTGTAAGCTGATCTGGAGTTTGAATCGCTGCTCTTTTCCAACTAGACTGTTTGAATATTAAATGAATCACTCAAAAGTCTACAGGAGGTAGGCACACAGCAAAATTAGTTTCATTATTGTAAAAGTGCTCCCTGACAGATAATTTCCCTACTTTTTCTATGTTGTTTTTTCTGTCGTAGCTGACAAACAAACAAAAAAAAATTACTGATGATGTGCATGTATTTCATTGAACCTCACAGAAAATTTGGTTTGCTGGATTTACATTATTATTTTAAAGTGAAGAAAATGGGAGGCAACATCCGTAGAAGTTCTTTTTCGCTTCCAGACGCTTATTCACACTGAGGTAAAGCAGCTCCTGACGCAGCACTATCTGCTCCACACTGTGCAGGCCTGCCTGTTGTAGAAATAGTGGCTTTTATCAAACTTATGAACTGGAAAAAGAACACAGATAATGCATTTAGTCTTCTGACTGGGAGACTCAAAGAAAATCCATTGACATTTGAAGTGGTCAGGAACCCTTTCCAGCCTGCAGTATTTGTCTAGATGCATCAGCTTTTGTTGAACAAAAAAATGCAAAGATATATACTCACTTGAGGAGCAGTATTAATATAATTTGTTAATGGCATTTGTTAACTAACATGGGGGTTCAGATCTTTCCTGTCTTGTGTCTTCACACGCTATATCTTGGGATAAGCTACTACAACAGTTTATGGGGATATGAAATTTCGGAGAATAAGTGGATAAAACTCATTTTAACTTCATTACAACCAGCTGCACTCGAGCTCTTCATGCGGAGCTGACAGTGCAAAAGTTTTGATTTTGAGAGATGGCTTCAGCAGAGAGCAAACACGAGCACTCTTATTTTTTATTTTTATTTTTTTTTTACATCACTGAGCACAATTTGTTACAGTCACTGCTCCCATCTTCCCACTGATCATGTCACACTCATACATCGATCTGCCGTCAGAGCACACCGTACTATGACGGGATGGTCATTTTCTGATGGGCTTCTTCAACAGTTGAATCAGCCAGTTTTACTCTGTACTGCAGTGCAATAGTTCTGCTTTAATGATTTTCATTGGTCAAGTAAAGCCTGGGTAATCGTGCTGATTAATGGCACTTAAAGTCTTTCCAGTCAACAGGATATTTAATATAAGAACTCTTTTTAATAATTTAATTATGATAATGCCTGATTGGACGGGTGAAGCGTATGATTCAGTAGTGCATGGTGCTGATGCAGATGAAGTGTGGTTTTTTCGACAGACGAAGCTGTAAAGTTGGTTGTTGTTCTGCTGTTCATGATCACAAGTTCGATGATCCTCCAGAATTTTAATTCACCTGTATTTGCTGTCCTGTATGATTTTGAAATTGTGAATTTTAATTTGTTGAGAGAATTCACGCTCAAAATGTTTGTTTATTGTTCAGAAGAGAGGAGTAATGGTAGCCACTCTCACGAGGTGAGAACAACTAGTCTTCGGTCGAGCAGCAGCACTTCTTAATGCGGCACTATCTAGCGCTCTCTGTGCCTGCATAGTCCTATTAATAAAAGCTGGCAGTGCTGCCCTGTGCTGCACTATGTTACTGAGTAATAATGTGTTTTGTCACAGGGAGGAATATGAATGGGTGGTTGTGTGTGGCTCAGTGGGGGAATAATGTAGCTTCCAGGGCCCTGTTGTAATATACGAGGGACCACAGAGAATATCACAACTCTAAAGCATCAATTACCTCCCTCTCTCTCTCTCTCTCTCTCTCGCCCTCGCTCCGTTTCTTCCTGCAGTAAATACAATGTAACCTTGTCGTCAGCGTCCCCTCCACCTCTGTTTCAATTTGACAATGAAAAATGCAGCTGCAGTGAATAGCAAAGACTGTGAGTTTGTGTGCGTAGCCATCTCTCTCATCTCTCACTTTCATTTTGTTTATCAGCGCGCATGTGTGGGTTTGTTATCGAGTAATAATTTTTGTTTCGTCTGAGAGAGGAATATGGGTTGTTTTTGTATGTGTAATAATTTCAAATTGGTCTCATTCCAGATCTTCTGCTGATATATGTATGGTTGCCCCTCATAACCCGTCATCTGAGTCAGTCCTTTATCTGCCGGACACTAAGGAAATTTAGAGCTGTGTGTTCCTGTGTGTGCACCGTGATCCCAAGGCTAATGTATTGAATCAGAATCACTCTTATTATTAATTTCTTTGGCCTCCCCGCTCATTTTTATTCTCAGAGTGTCATGAATTATGAAGCGTTTATCAAGAAACAATAGAATATTTGAATACTTTATAATTAAACACTGAATATTTCATATTTAATGTGCAACTAAATCTTCAAGTCTTTTCTTAAAAGTAGACTAAATCTGTCCTTACAGTTACATAATTTCAGAAAACTGTTTCCAATAAAAGTTGACTTGATTTAAGCATGTCCTGCAACCCTTTTCCAAAATCCCAAAATGGGATAATGTGAACAAATATGGAATGCCATAATCTGGAAATTAATTAAACCCTATATTAAATGTAATAATACAAAACAACCTATTAAATGTTTAAACCGAGAAATTCTATGTTTTTTTATTCTATGTTTTTTTGTTTGTTTTTTTAACTTGTATGCTAAATTTTAACTTTATACCAGGAACACATTCCCAAAAAGACTGGACAAAAGCAAAAGCAAAAAAAAAAGACCTGGAAACTCTACAAAAAAAACACATGGACTCAGAACTAATCGGGTTAAATGGAAGAGCATCCCAGAGAGACTCCGTCTTTTAGACGTAAAAACTGTAAAATACAGCATGGGCAAATAGTTCAGCAATTTAATAATGTTTCTCAATCTAAATTTGTAAGGGTTTGTGCATTTTATCTTGCACAGTACACAGTGTCTTTAAAAGATTAAACTAAAGCCAGTAATAAATGGCCGTGATCTTCGGGGCCTCAGGCAGCACCGTATTAAAAACAGGACACAGTTCTGTACTGGAAAACACTGCATGTGGTCAGAAACACATCAAAAAGCCTGTTAGAGGACACAGTTAATCACTATCCACAAATGCAAGCTGAAACTCTATCATGCAGAGAGAAAAAAAAAAAGTATTTAAATAACATTTAGAAATACTGCTCTCCCTGTGCCTGAGCTAATTTAAAAGACTGAGGCAAAGTGGAAAACTGTCCTGTGGTCTAACATTAAAAAATCTGAAATTCTTTATTGAAGTAAGGAATGTCTTGTCCTCTGGGCTAAAGAGGATAGGGACCATCAGACTTGTTATTAGTACACATTTCCAAAGCCACCATCCATGCTGGTATGTGGTGCATCAGTGCACATGACATGGGTAACTTGCTGTGAAGGCATCAGTATTGTTGAACTGCTGAATGATATATACAGGTTTTGGAGCAACTTGTGCTGTTTGTCTTACAAAAGCATGGCTTAGTAAAAGAGTCCAGGTGCTAAACCGGCCTCCTGGAAATGCAGACTGGTCACACTTTAAAATCATTTGACGCATTATGAAACAAAAAAATACCACAAAGGAGGCCCAGAAATGTTGAGCAGCTGAAATCTTCTATTAAGCAAGCATGAAAGTATTTCACTTTTTGGAAAAACCGCAACAGTTGGTCTCCTCTTAAATGAAGAGATGACACAGCACACACAAAAAAGTGATATGTTGTCTTTGTGTCAATCTGGTACTATTTACATTTTTACAGTGTCCCGGTGCTTTTGGAAATGGAGTAGTAAGATCAAATTTCACTTTAAAGATAAGGATATCTAAAATTCCTGAAACAAGTTGGAAGTTGGAGGTCACAGATTTGATAAATTTTGTTTGTTTTAGTAGCTGCGTTCTTTAGGACTCAGTTATCGTTAATGATTTCCTCAGTCTTCGTGTTTTGTGCAGATGTGGAGGTTTATTTCCGCGCTCCATGTGTTTCTTGAAGTTTGTCAATACGTGAATGAAAGTTGCAGGGGAGATGTTATTGCAGATGTCCTGGGAGAATGCACATCAGCCAACATCTGAACAGCGGCACATCATTAATCATATGAGGCCTGTCCTCCGCGACCCCATCCTGTAATTTGTAGAACCTTTAACAGTGTTAACTGTCCTGTTTTATGAGCCCTCCACTAATACTGAAGTGCAGAGATAAATCACCTCAGCACATAGTCCATGGCTGCATTTTGGAATTGGCTGTGTGTGCATTGACCTGCAGAGAGGCGGATGAAGGGGAAATGGGGCAGGAGATGGAGCAGCAGGGTCGACTGCTGATATAAACTCTGTCTGTGTCCAGAGGGTTAAAAGCTGGTCCTTTTTATAAATCAGATTTATGTCCACTGCTGTCAAAGCATCATTGAGCAAGACAGCAAATCCTCAGCTGTTCTGACCTTTGGTAGCACGTCTGTACGTATTTTAATTATTATGAGACATTTATGGATAAAGACTTTCCTTATTATACTGTACGTGATTCTGCAGGTAAAACGCCTTTCACAAATGACTGGACTGTAATGGACTATAGTGGACTGATTTAGGTGCTCATATACGCTCAGCAACAACCAAAATGGCCACATGGAAATAATAAACATGCAACTACACAAATCTGAACATGAAACATTTTAAAACATTCAGTTTTTATAAAAAATGTCCCGTTTTGTGGAATATCCACTTTTCATCATTCATCAAGAAATGTCCAGCTGATTGTTTTACTGTCTGTCAACCTCAGTCTTTGTTGTCATAGTAATTCAAACTCCTGTGTTTGTGTTTTTCTTAGGGAGTTCCTGGAAGTCCTGGCTCACCTGGTAGAGATGGTCCCCCAGGAGCAAGGGTAAGATACTGACCTGATTTCACCTCAACTGGTTCCTGCTGCGCTGCCTGATTTGGAGGTCGCTGGAAATGTACAGTGTAGTATACTTTGTAATGCATAGATTTAGTTAACTACAGTCTGAATTACAGTATGTATTGATGGTGGAGTAAAAAAAACGATATCATTTATTCCCTTTTGAGTTAAATGGGGTGTAAAATACAATCCTGAAAGTGATGATCCAAATAAAAAAGGCACGACAGATAAGATGCATATATATAAATAATTGCATATCATTCTGCTGTCATCCCTAGAAGAAGATGTTCTAATATATGAAATAAATAACTTTTGAGAAAATATGCTTAGACAAACTGCAGCAACAACACAGATGTAACTTTGAAAACGAACCGAGAAAACGTTATCTTGTAAACAGTTATCTTGTAAACCTATCATGTTTGTGCACTCGCAATTAAACGGTGGACGGTACAAAAGTTGCAAAAAGTGAAAACAGACCATTTGTGCAGTCGTTCTTATTTTGGGTGATATTTTAGATGCGATTTAAGACGTGTTTATTGAGGAAGTTTCTCGTGAAAGTATTTGTGGTCCATTTCCAGCTTTGCACTGGGTCTAAATGTCCAGCTGCGTTCGTCTGTTTGGTTTTATGTCTGTTCATAAAAGCATACATTTCCTCCCCCAGTTGTTCAGAACTGCACCACCCTTTTTTTGTGCACAGCATTTATACAATAAGAGATCCCATTCTTTAAGGATCTGTGATACCAGCTGGTCTGTAGCTGATGCTGACAGCGGGATCAGGCCTTACAACGCCCAACTGGATTGTAAATACCCAAACAGAAACACAGCCAGAGGTTAATGTGTCAGCAAGCAGAAGAAGGAGGTTTTTTTTTTTCCAAATATGTAGCACAATCACAGAAGAGTATTGTCCTGGCCTAGCTCCTGGAGAGGTGAAAGTTTCTGCACATAATCCATCTGCTGTCTCTTTTTTGGCTGACACATGTCCAAACAGTGATCCCCTCAGTGGTAGTTGTCAGAAGACGTCTTACATAGTTTTCAGGCTTGTCATCTCGTTTCCTTCAGGACGCTTGTATGTTGGCTGGAGTTTGTTCCCACAGCGCCAGAGAGGTTTAGAGTTCATGAACTTTTAGTAGGAAAAGAATGAACTTGAGTTATATTTTGGTTTCATTAAATGAGCCAGCAACATCCTCAACTTTGTAAATTTACACTTGTATTATATTTTACTTTGATCTGTTTCTAGCAGGACCTTTTCAGTGTTGCTTTAAAGCAGCAGTGTTTTAGAAATTTCGTTCCCTCCCATGTGAAAGACTATCATTTTGATGGTCACACATTTTCTGGGAAGTCATATTGAATCAGCGAAGTGAAGTCCGGCACAAACTGAACAACTCATGCTGGACTGAAGCCGTATTACTTTAGATATTTCCATGCCATTCCAAACACTTCTTCCTGTTAGTGCAAGTCAGATTCTTTCATTAGTATACTTCATGTAGTAAATTATGTACACTTGGTTCTTACTTACTTACAGGGCCGTGTTGCCTTAAATCAAACACAGCACTTTGTGTACTTACCAGAAACGCCATTTTCAAAGTTTGCACTGACTAAAGCTTTTTGTTAACATTTGCGAGTTGTCGTGCCTCTGGCCGCACTTGATTCTTTTGCAGTTAAGACTACAGTTTAGCACATGTATCGTGTGGTTTTTAATGTCTGGAAAAAAAATCTGCCGCCGTTACCATCACGGGTGCGTTTCACACTCAACTTTTGGACCGTTGAGCACATCGTTTGGATATTCGTAGATCACTTCGTGTAGCAGTACGTGAGGGCGTGAAGGCTCTTAAGCACTCAAAATAGTGATTGTATTTAGGGAAGTATGTGATTTGAGAAACGCAGCAAGTGTCTCTGTCAGTCTGTGCAGCATATGCTGTATAGTCTCATGGTCGCTCAGTTAAAGAGTCCATAAAATTGTTATGTAATCATAGTAGCAGTTCTCGGCTCTCTTGAAGCCATCCACGTGAACTAAATGCTGCAGACAGGATTTCTTTCTATGTATTTTTTAACTCAGGACTTTAATAACTTTAAATTACCGATGTTCAGTTTGATACTCTTGTGCATCCTTTACATTAGAGTGTGCATCTTATTGTAGTTTTGTTGACCAATTTTTAAAAAGCAGCAGCTGCCATGTCTGAATGCTGAAGCCTCTGCAGAACTGCCATAAATGCAAATATAGAGTTGCCTCGCGGTTTCCTACATATCGCCACAGGCTGCATCCAACAACACTCTGACTGAGTAAATGGAAAGATTCACAAATTTAACACAAAACACGGAATCCGTATGAGCTTGGTTTTTCACAGCTGACATTTTGGCTCATATTAAAAGAAAAAGCTAAGGCATTGCTGATAACATTATCCATGGTTCTATTTTATTAAAGTGTGTCATTAAATCATGACAGTAAGCGAACTGGAGCAATGCTAAGAATGTAAAACTGAAACTAAAGCAGCTGTGCTTTCCTGCTGAGACATTTCAACGTATGTTTTGTGAAAATGCCTTTACACTGACACCTAAATTAACCTGCTCGTTAGTTAACTTCGTAAACGCTTCTCAATCTTCTTATCTAAGTGCTTGTAGTAAAAACTGTTATGTAACAGTTGAGGATTATAGGTGAAACAGCATACTGAATCAATCTAGATCCTTGTCACTGAGTTATTTATTAGATTTTTCTACAACCGCTAATACATACAGATACTAGGTGTAAGTTCAAAAGGGCAGGCTTTACTTGAAGTAAAAAGGGTTTAGTATGCAGGCGATCAGTCCAACAGAGCTAACAAAAATCAGAAGGAGTGGAACAAACAAGGCCAGACACACAGGAAGATTAAACACGAGGAAAGGAGCGCTGGAAGCTTGACACATTGCTCAAACACTGTCTGGCAGAGGAAGATGGAAACTGATTAAATACACCGAGGGGGAAGACAATTAAACACAGGTGCAGCTCATTAGGGTGGGGCGAACAATCACAAAGGCGGGAAACGCACCAGGGCAGGAAGTACCTGCAACAACAGACAAGGGTGGGTACACAATCTAACAGGAAATTGCAGATGTAATTAACAGCAAAACATAATTATAGGAGCTCTGCCGGGGCATCACAGTTACCAGCCTGCACTGTATCACAAGCTCAAGGACTATGGTGTTTACCAACCTAATTATTGAGTTTAATTGTGTTCAATTACTCATCTGGAAGCAATTTTAGCTGCTATCAATTGGAGAGGCATCCCCTCTGCACCACTGAGTATGACTGACCTCCCACATTCATATTTCATCAACATGCTACAGATCTGTTGTGCATTCTGTGTTTATTTTAGAGGTTATTAAAAAAAATCCACAGTGCACTTATTTGCAAACTCCCAAAGCCTTAATGAGAATTTAGTTTCCATGCAAGAAAGGAAAATATCTCTAATCAGTGCTTTAATTGTTGTGGAATTAAATCCAGCAGTGCTCTCAGACTGAATTCCCTCTAAATGTTTTGTTTCCTTGAATGCACTGAAAGCAGGATGGAAGAGTGATAAATATCAGTTCATCAGATGTTATCGATGCGACAGCAGTTTCTGCCACCAACATTTATTTAGCAGCAATATAGAAAGGACGTTTTTACCAGTTGAACAGTAATTAGGAATAGGAAGCTGCCTTTGAAGCTGAATATTCATTCACAGTGCATGTGGTACTTTGGGGGATAACATTAAATGACACTATGCACTAGTTTGTATCATCCAGTGTGTCTGATACAGACTAGGGTAGGCAGATAGTCCTTGCCTGATTCACAGTAAAACAGCATCAGTATCACTCTGCTCCTATGGACATACACACTGTACAAAAGTTTTTAAGAGGTGTATACGAGCCAAAGAGGGCCTGGCTTGGAGAAGAAACAAACACAAGCCTGGATCAGGTGAGACAACAGCAACCGCCTCTGGGGTACTTTATTTGTTCGTAATATCACAGTGAAATGGATCAAGGGAAGCTATAAATCTTTATTTTGTCGAAGTTTCTCAACTCAGGAGAAAACTAAGTTGATCCAAGTTTTCCCCAAGATCCAGGCTCATGAAAACTTGATGACAGTCTTGTCAAGGCCATCATTTTGGCTCGCACATTTATTATTTGGGAAGTACCTATGACTTATAAATTATCCAACAATGTGAGAGTACAGTTCTCACCCATTTTTGTCCTCCACAGCACTTTGCATAGAAAGTTTACAATTAATATAAAGACTTCCTAATAGAGGTTAC
>VVAS01051110.1:0-10756 GCA_015103295.1 Ptychochromis oligacanthus
TCCTATGAATACTTGATGACTTCTATAGACACACTGTTTCATCTCACTTTGAAAATGACATTTGAAGAGAACTGGGTGAACTTTCTGTTCACAGCTCCCCAAGTTATGAAGGATATTCATAGAGGGACAGTAATAAAATGCAACATCTTTTTATTGGGTCACTAATTAAGGTAAACAGCAGTACAATGAGAGCATCTTTGTGTAGGAGACAGTTTTGTGCATTGGGTACATGACCTTCCTTCTTTCTCAGTGTAGAAACTCTCCAATAAGCCCTGTGTGAAGAAGTCCCCTCTAGGTTGTTTCCTTAATCATTAGAGGTCAATACTGTAGTGTCTCCTGACCCAGAAACACCGCAGATCAGGCTGACAATGTCTTTGGACTGTGTGCCTCGCTGGATGAGTAAGTGTTGATCTGTGCAATTACAGTGACACATACTCAGTGACCCACCACACCAATCATCTAAGCCATGAAGGGACCACCCAAACCTCCAGAGAGGTTCTCAGACCTGTGTATAGTTCAGATCACACTTCTCTAAGACGGCCTCTTGACCTCTAATTTGTGGTCAAGGGTCAAAGGTTATAGAGGTGGTCATGTGTCTCTCTTAGCCAGACAGAGCTCAGATCTCATGCTTGGTCAGGCTGTCTCTGTCTGATCTCCTACAGTTCATTACAAAGGGTAGCTGTCCCCAATACACCGAGCTACCACAGGCCTGAGTTTAGAGCGTGATTGTTGACAGTCTCCCTTTAAAGCAGCTTTCGGGTCCATTTCTGTGCACAAGTGCAGCCACAGAATTTATATTTTTGGCACAATCAAAAAAAAGCGTTTCTTTTTAGATAAGCGCAGAAATTAGTATTGTCCATTTACTTATTTAGATATCTTTGCCATATGCAGTGGTGATAGATTAGTATTTAAAAACAATTGAAATTAAGTCAATAGACATTTAAATTTCTTCAGCTTGGAGAAATAAACAACAAAAAAAGGTAAAATGCACATTTCCCATTCAAGGAGCAGTGGCCCTTGCCTCTAAGATGCACAAAGCAATCCCAGTATAGTCTGTATGCCAGGGCCAGACTAATGCATTCTCTGAAGCAGTAATGGGTATCTTTGAGATGCATCATCTTATCAAAGCATAATTTACTGGACGGAGCTCAGGGAGATGTTCAAACAGTCATTAACTGAAGTGTCTACCGAGTCTAGCTGCACGGTAGTCCACTCTGAGCTGGACAAAGGCGTGCAGGAGGTTTCGGTCCAGATTGGTTAGTTGCTCACCCGAACAGACCTGCTTAAGGTTATCAGGGGCAACCACCAGGAGGTTACAGAGAGCATGGAGTGTGTCGAAGAGCTGCAACACCAGAGGGACCTGAAAGACAGTGAGACACAAAACTGCTTATAAAAACAGGAGGTAAAACTACTGTTTATTACCTTATTGTTATCAAATGCACTATGTACCATATACTGGCAACATAAAAATCCCAAATATTTGCAGATTCTCTGACAGAATTACCAGCTTTTCCATATATATAATTAAAAATAATTCCCTTGTGGACTTTTAACAGCTTTTCTGACAAAATAAGCAATTGTACATGGTAGGCACTGGAAATTTGCAATGCTGTTTATCCTTGTATATATTTAGACTAAACATTTAACAAAGAAAAGTAAGCAATCAAATAATCAATGATGGAAATAATTCTTATTTGCCGCCCTTCTTGTTTGTACTGAAAGATTAACAAAGGATGCCAGAGCTTTTATTTTGGTTTGGCCTGACTAGTTTATTTAATAAAGCATCCCAGGTAGAGAGTGTGTAGGCAGAGCCATGTTTGCCCTGTGACCAGTGCATTCTGGACCTATGCCCCCCCGCTCACCCTGAAGTCCTTGGCGCATCGTCGGTATTCAGCCACGTCGCAGATGGCCAGCATCCCTCCCATTGAGCTGTAGCTGTACTGCTGTAGGTGCTCGTGGATGAGCCGGTGGAAACGAATGCCCAACTCCGTCAGCACCGTGTCCACATTTTTCCCATCCATGGACTTCCGCACATGCTCCACCTGCCGACTGACGTAGGCACATACCTTGGAGCAGGCCTGTCAGGTGGGAGTACACGCAGGGAAACATGGAAAACATGCTCAGTCCAACACACTATCAGTGTTTAGTCGAAGAAAAGCAAGGTGTGGATTTGACTTGCAAGTTGCATTTGCTAATTTGTTTAGGTTTGAATGTGAGCTCCTTAAAGCAAGCTAGAGACTTTTCTCTCTTACTGTAGTGTACTGGATCATGACATTGTTCTCATCCTCAGGCCTGAAATCAGTCTTCTTCTGCTCTGTTGCCAAGATGTGCTTCATCTGCCCCACCATGCAGTTTAATGTTCTATACACAGCAGAAAAAAAAAAACATCCAGAAATGTCTTCCTTTTAAAACTATTTGCTTTTGTTTCATTATAGGTTTTAAGGTTTACGGACACAAATGACAAAGTAAGTCGCCAGCCATTGTAATCATACTGACCTGTCAATTCCTGTGTCCAGTTTTACTTCCATCTGTTCTATCACCTCTTTCTTCTTGTGCAAGCACTCTGCCAGCTTTGGAGATGAGCTGAAAACAGATTTTGAAAGGTAAATTCAGAAAATCTAAATAAATGATTTTGATCTTTAACCCTTAACTGACCTTATCAGAGGCATGAGCTGATCATTAAACTGTTTGTCAAACAAATGGAATATAGAGTTCGCCTGCTGAACCACATCCAGGAAGTACAGGTTGGCATTCTTGGCATCGGGTGAAGGAATTGCTGTAGAAGTGAACAAGAGAGAGAGTCAGACAATAAACAAAAAGGTGAGTGAACGCATGAATCAATATGATTCACAAAGAGCAGAAAACCATTACTGCCTGATGTCTGCTTCTTGGCATTACAGAAATACAGTGCATGAAACAGAAATTCTCAGTGACGCTCTGCTTCAGTGTCAGACAGTGAGGAGAAAGTTATCAAACCACAGGGACATCAATGATGCATTTCCTTAATGCAGAATATACCTAACGAATCGAGCACCGGGATATACCAAATGCATGTTTAGTTCCACTGTAGCTGGTTGAAAATGATAAGCTGCTCCCTTATTACACAGTCCCATGCAAAATGTAAAGAAGTGCCAAAAGCACAGCCTGCATAGCATCAAGTTAGCTTGGATTTTTTTTTCACTTTTTCATATGGAACAGACATTAATTGGCATATGTAACTATCTCCAGTAAATGATGTCACTGAGCAGGATGTCAGGTAACTTTCAAGACCAAATCAGTCATAAGAAATTGATGACGCATTTTAAAGAATCCTCCACCTGCGGCCAACAAATTGTGTTTTAATTTGCTTTTGATGACGATTGGTGTCTGTCACTCTGTGCTAGCCCTGCGATAGAGTGGTGACCTGTCCGGAGTGTACCCTGGCTCTCACCAAATGACAGCTGGGATAGGCTCCAGCTCCCCCGCAACCTTGAACTGGATGAGCGGTTAAGAAAATGGATGGATGGATGGATGGAAGATACGATTTGTATACTTTGAGGAATAGTATTATAAGTGACTGGAAAATACTTAACATAAGCTGGACAAATAAAACAAATGGACTTCCTTTCCTATTGTTATGTTTTGTTAAAGATAAATATAAGATAGAAATATTCATCTGGTCTGCATTCACAGTTTGAGAACCACTCGACTAGACTATGGTGGACTGTGTCGACTGGAGGAGCAAGCTGCGCACACCCTCTGGCTGCCTCACTCAAAGGACTCAGCAAGTGTATTAGAAGTTTTTGGACACAGCTAGAGTGAACAGCGCAGCAGATGCTTTCTTCTCCTTGCATTTCACTGGATTTACGCTCTTAACAGTAGGTTAAAACAGCACACTGCAAACAGACAATTGTTTTAAAGAGCTACACTAGATTTACCTGAGAGGCCAATCTCTAGGGCATAATCAATGTGTTCTACACAAAGATGGTCAACCAGCAGCAGGAAGATTGAGAAGGCATTCTTGGGCAGGTCAGAAGGATCCGAAAGCTGTGCAACATCAAAGAACAAAAGCCATTTAACTTTGTCAAAAAACATATGCAGTACAGTTAATGCTCTGCTAATCAACAGAAGGCAGAATAGTCTCACCTTGTTACATCTCTCAAAGGCATGGCGTGTCTCCTGCAACAAATTGACAACCAGCTCTGGTGAGAGAAAGGTCTCTCCATGGGTGTCAATGCTGGGGCCCAGTGGAAGATTGGTGCGCTGTCTGATCCGCTCCTTCAGATCTTGAATACTGTACAAAAAAACATAAATGATGCTTATTTTTAACAGTCAATCTTTTCTTTGTGTAAAACCAAATATGTAAACAGTCTGACCTGCCAGCGCCAACTGGCCGTTTCTGGTGATTCTTGGAGTCATAGTATCGCTGCAGAATCATGGCACCTCGAGTGCGAAGGTATTCTCTCTCCATGTCAATGTAACTTTCCAAGTATGAAGAAAAAATGCTCTTAATCAGCTTGGAGAGGAACGTATGCTTGTCTGAGCCCAGGTTGAACTCTGTCAGCTTTGTGGCTAATCCTGTGGTCCTTCAAAAGTGAAATAATCAAGAGTCAAAAACAAGAGCAGTGGTTTCTGGGTACACAAGCAGTGAATTACATTACAAGTGAACAAGTTAATTACCTGGTGTAAAGGTCATAGAGATTCTTGAGGTATTGTTCTACATCTGAGTGTCGAGTTTCGTCCAGTTTTTCCTTAACATGTGCCTGCAGAAACAAAGCCAGTTAAATATAACTAAGGACAAAATAATACTTAAACTGTTAATTTTAGTAGAAATACCTGCAATTTGTTCTCAAAGATGTTCTGGATGAGTTTGGCCATGACAGTCTCGGGACTACTGAAGACCTCGCCCACCTGCTTATTGACCCTCTGGCAGAGGACTGCAGTGTCCTCAAACACATCATTCCTCATGTAGGCACCCTTGCAAAGACAGACAAGACCACCAAAATGTAAATGTTTTGTCTGTAGATATTAGTGGAAGTAATACTACCATGTGTAAGGGGAACTTTACACACTCACTTCCTGACACTGCTTGATATAGACGTCCACACAGTGTGCATAGCCCTTTTACAAAAAGACACACGTTACATCACTGTGCAACATTCAAGACAAGGCAAAAAACTAAAATCATACATGATGTTGTAAGATGCAAGTAAGTATTAATAGAATGGTATCACAATTATCACACTAAACGCCAAAGATTAGGTCAAATTTTGACAGTAAACCTCTCTTTTCTAGGTTACCTTGAAATGTAATAGAACAGCTGCAACCTCTCGCATGCGTCCAATCTCACCCCTACGCTGGGCTGCAGTGAACTCCTGGATTAACTGCCGCTCCAGGTCATGGTATTTACCTGGGTAGAAATGTAAACAAACACAAATAAATAAATAAATAAATAAAATTATGAAATTATTATTACAGTTTCAAGAAAACAATCACAAGGACTTATTTGATTACTCAGAAAATATGGCCTGATATTCATCTAAGTCACAATTACAGACAAGCACAATCTGACTAAACTAATGATACACAAACAATTGTACTTCATGTGCTTATTGAACACATTAAAAAAAAAAAACAACACAGTGTAGGCTGGAAAAAGGAATTAAACTCTTAAAATCAGTTACATGCAGAAACAATTTTAACAGCAAACGCCTCCATCAGATGGTCCCTGTAGCTGCAAAAGTATTTTGGTTCGTCAGTAATTCTGGGATGTTGAACAGTGCTGTTCAGGTCATACAACAGTATCTCATTTCAAATGCAGTGGTTAGCAAACTTTTTCTAGCATGCCCCCCTTCAGAAGCCAAAAAAGGTTTACACCCACATCCCACATTTGTTTTTGTTTTTTTAAATCAATCATTAATCATTAAAAAAGAATCCAAGTTGAAAATCAAGAAAGAATAGCAACAGCAAATTCCTTCTCATTTTTCCTTACAAAAATTGAATTCAACCTGGTTTCACTCCATATTTTTCCCTAGTTTGTCCACACTCCATCTGCAGTCACTACACAGTCTCTTCCTCTCCTAAGCTTCAAGTCATAGACTGCTGCTCTGACATTCTCCTGTAAAATTTCATTGTTCCTTCCTTAAATACAAGACATCCAGGCACTGAGATAAAAAAACAGCCTAAATTCCAAACATGCCTTATATCCTTATTACGGGATGGTATAAGGGTTGAGTGCTATTTCAAAGTTAATTTCTTCTGTTTTTAATATAAAAAAATTAAATGTTTGTCTCATCTGTCCACAAAACATTGACCAATAAGTACTGTGGAATATCCAGGTGGACTTTGGCCTTGAGATATTCTGCAAAGTTGTTTTTCGAGGGCAGTGGTTTTTCTTTGACGTATCCTTCCATTATCTCCATTTCTTATTTAGTATTTTTCTTAGATTTGACACATGAACAAAGGTTTTAGCAAGTTGTTGAGATTTATGCAGGCATTTTGCTGTAACTCTTGGGTTCTCTTCCCCTCTTAGGAAAGCATGTTTTCCTCTTGGTGTGATCTTCCACTACTAGTGACAGTAGTAGCAGGCCTGGATTTGATGACCACCCAGAAATGCTTTTGAAACCTTCTCCAGGTTTGGTCCTGTGAAAGTTGTTGTGACTGATGCATGGTTCAAACAACCAGTCTTTGTTCACCTTTAAACTCCTTTCCTAAATTGGAACACTGACTCCAGGTAGCTTTTGGAAAGCATAGAGAGCTTATTTTTTTCAGCCTGCCCTGTGACTGACTGCTTCAAATGTTAAATGAAGGCATCTTGTTTTTGTGTGTTATCAGTTTAGTCCCCTCGTTTAAGTGGAACTGAACTTCAGATGAATATCAGATCATATTTTATGAGTAATTAATACAGAAAAACTGCTCAATAGAAATAGCCAAGAGCAGCCAACAGTAGGTGATGATTATTGTCACAAACTCACTTGCAATTTTTGCCTTGACATCTGCAAATCTGTCAGAGAAAAACATAATAAATCATCAAGATCAAACACACATTACTGTATACACCAGTAAACTAAAAAGTATGGGATTATATTTTGTAGAAATCATATGATGTTGTATTGTTCAGGTTACACTGAGAGGAACAGACAATACAAATAATACACTATCCTCCTCTTATATGACACTGCTTTTGTCTAAAGCTGCCTTCAGGATGCCTGACTCACCTGTCGAATGGCAGCTCCTGGGCAATGAGATGCAGCTTTTGAATTATATCAGCAGCCTCCTTAATCTGAAGAAGAGAGAGAGAGAGGTAGTGAGAGGGTGTGTGTGTGTGTGTTTGTGTGTGAGAGTGGGATGTCAGGTGATGGAGAGAGAGCACGGCAAGACTATGTGAGGTGGACATCCAGATGGAAAGTGGGCAGGCCGCCGGCAGTGTCTCCCCTTGGGGGGATCATCATCTTAAAGCAGCCCTCCTCCACCTCCCCGTGTTGAACAGGGAGCTGATAACAGACAGGCTGCGCTCACCTGGGCATCGGCAGCAGCAGCAGCAGCAGTAGTCCTGACTTAGCAGCACATCTAACTCTTTATTGGCATGCCTTTTCTGAATGGGCTGTAATCCCACAGGAGTCTAAATCGCCTTCAATAATCTGTCCGGCCAGGGATATCTCTCTAAAAAAAGGGGGCCCTGTGGAGAGCTGCACCACCCCCCATCCCCTACACACACCCCCACCCCTCCTGACATGCACGCTGGCTGAAAAAGCCCCAGACCTACGAAAGGCCCGCCGTCCGCAACTCCTCTGTTCCCGCAGATGCCTGCCTCAGCTAACATCATTACTCTACTCCCGTGAGGAGGATCCAGCCTTTCTGCTCGGCGAAGGTTTTCTAAGTATCTGTCCCCCAGCTAAGATTAGCTAAATCCCATGTAAGTAATGTAGCCGTCTCCCTGCAGTCAGGGTTTAGCAGCACTTGTCTCCACGCTGGCGGCCCAGCCCTCCCTTTCAGAAGGATTAGCAAAGCCATCCCCCTTCAGCTATTCACTTGCAGCTTTCCTCTTTTCCCCCCTCATCTGGAGGTATGCTCAGGAAAAGGAATCTGGCCAGATATTTCTGCATGCCTTTCCAGAAAACTAGCTCCATCTCCAGCTTTCGTCTCTGGGATTGACCCCCAGACACACTTCTCAGCATCCACTAATGACGTTCCTACTAACAGGAGTAAATCTAAAGCATCTCAGTCTCTCTACTGTCACTACAAAACTGCAGAATCAAACTTCTGGCCACTCGTCTAACACCGAAAAGGCCTCTGTGCACACTGAAGCTGAGTAAAACTTTGCATCTCATTTCCCAGCATGCATGTCATCGCTGCCCTTGCGTACACCGTCTTGCTACAAGCTCTCTCCTGCTGTAATGTGACACAAAGCTGAGGACCATCCAAATTCTCTTTCCCAGACAACCGACTGTAAATGCAATTAGTTTTGACATGAGCATGTTGACATCCATGCTAGTCAATCAGCCAGCTATTGTCAGACAGCAAATGACAGTTTATTAATCCAAATTAGCCGAGGGATCCAACTAAAGGGATAAACTTAACAAATTAATATGGATGGTTTACCTCGTAATCCTGTTCATTCTCACCTCCAGCAGTATAACAGCGGGGGCCCTCGACAATGGTCACACACACACACCTCCACTGATGTGACTGGAAAGAACATGTGCAGCATACTTACCTTGTCTGGGTTATTAAAGACATCACTGCGTAGGTCTCCATCCAAGAACTCGTTGAAGTAGGTCATCAGACGCTGAGCTTCCACAGCTCTCTGGCGAGGTGTGTTCACCCCTTCCAGCTGATCCCCCAAGTGGCAAACCTTTGTGGCCACATAGCTGATGTGCTCATCAAGCTCTTGGAAATGCTGAAAGGCCACCTGATGTGACGCAAAACAAAGCAGATGTGAAATAAAAAAACAAAAAAAAGTTTGTGAAGTGACAGATAATACAATCTTTGACAGCTCAACTGTATTACAGTGGGTGTGACTCGGCTCCTTTCGTCATACAACTCACCTGGTTGCTTCTCTGCAAATCTTGCACTTTGTGGGCAAATTCTTTGGCCTCACGATGACACTGATGCTCAAGCTTCTCCACCCTCCGCTGGATCTTCTCATCCAGTTGCTTCAGCTCCTCAATGTGGTTCTGAAACTCTTCCAACAACCTACAACAGAGGAAAGAAGGTATGTGCACACTGAACTTCCCACTGATTTGAACCATATATGGTAGTTCTTCAAAAAACAACAGGTAAAAAGATGCAAAAAAAAAATACTCTTAGTCTAGAGGAGTAATTTGGTACCACAAGGTTAAATCTGTCCCACTGACCTCACAGTTACAGTTAATAGTTAATGAATAGTGCCAGATGCTTAATTCCTGGGTCCCCAGGCTTAAGAAGCTCTGAAAACTAGCAGCTTCGTCAGCTGCATTTTAAGTGCCACCAGGACTGCAGAGCAAATGTTCTAAGTCAGCACCACATTTCACAGAGTAGGAAACATCCCAAAATGATGAGTGTATAATCTTCTGACTAATTCCCTCAGCACTGGCTACAGCTTAAAGACATCTCCCATCCTTTTCCCAACAGACACTCATTCCCTGGCTGGTGACTCACAGTATGGTGGCCTCCACAGATATGTTGTCTCTGACTCGTCGCTAAGAGTATCCGAGGAGGTGGCGGCAACAGTTTGTGTAGGGAGAAGATAAGGCAGGATGGATCTGTGGTACAGTTAAACTGTTGTGGCGTTTTTGCTTACGAGATGCAGGCCTGTCCCCAAGTGTAAACATCATAACAAACAGGAAGAAAAAAAAAAAACATGCAAAGGACTTTTAAACACATTTATTTCTCGGTTTTCTCCAAACTCTAAATGAGTGGAGAGGAGATCGAGGTGAGCTTTCTGAAGTGCAGCACGACAGTTTCCTTAAAAAAGTCATTATTGACTGTTAGAAATACATATATCAGAATTTATAAACATTGAAACTTGATTATTCCCAAACATTTTTATGGGAAGCTTACCCTAAATGAATAAAACATGTTTGCTGAGAGAGAAAAAGATAGAGATTTTCTGGTTTATTAGTCTTTCATGACCAGAGAGAGGAAACTGTCTTGATTAAAGCCGAGGCTTTAGTTACATTGCATGCACGGTTATGGAAAATCTTTGTACAGCCAGGTGAGTAGAAAGGCTGAGTTTCACACTGTAAAAAGTTGCAATATTAATTTAAGAACAATGCATCTTTTTTTGAGAACTGTTTTAT
Source organism: Ptychochromis oligacanthus (assembly GCA_015103295.1). NCBI lineage: Eukaryota > Metazoa > Chordata > Actinopteri > Cichliformes > Cichlidae > Ptychochromis > Ptychochromis oligacanthus. Next base: position 10,260 of record VVAS01051110.1, read on the forward strand.
TATTATAATAATTAATTTTTAAAAATAAGCAAACTTTATTTCCTTGAGATTTTACACTAACTAAAATTTTACGCACTCATGAGTTAAACTGTCATATGAACCCGGGGCAAAAGGCGGAGCACGCTATTCTAATAAATTGTCTTATATTGAGGAGAAGAGAGATGTGTACTGCAAATGTAAATGACAAGCACCTACAGTACCTTTTGGGGTCAAACGCCTCGGCTCCTCCTTTGGAGCCTCCCCCGGGAATCCTCCACGCCAACCTTTCAATGTACTCATCTGCATCAAAGGGCTCCTAAAGGAAGGGAGAAAGCAATGGGGGGAGAGCGGGGATTACCTCAAAATACGACCAGATAAACGATCGCCATGCTAAGAAGACACAACATGGGGTAAATCGAAAAAAAAAAAACAAAAAAAAAAACGGTTACCGCTGCACTAAAAGTGCCTGTGTTTTTACTGCACACAAACATCTCGAATGAGCCAGTTTACACACACAC
>VVAS01051122.1:0-12604 GCA_015103295.1 Ptychochromis oligacanthus
CTCCAGACCCATCTGTGCTCATTGAAGACATAACCAGGTAGGTCTGACTGCAACATCTGATGCGATCTCAAGGGTCAAAACTGGTTGTGGTACGATGCCAAACTGAACCATGCACGGACGGATGTTGATGTTGTTTCCAAATAGAATAGAGGTCGGGTCAGACCGTCTCTTACAAAGTAAGAAATATGGATCAGATTATTGCAAAGAAGGAATTAAATGCATTTGTCTTTGTTTTTTTTTTTTTTTAATTCAGCAACATTTAATATAGTCAGTACAAGGTTCTTACCACAACATCTTCAACACATGCACAAACTAGTATTACTGGAACCTGTTTTTTTTTTTTTTTTTTAAATAAACACTTTAAAACTATCTATGGTTTTGTACATCTTAATTCTATTTCATTTGTTGCATGGTGAACTTAATGGACTGGACTCTTACAGTTGTCCCATCTCTGGCTGCAATGTCAGCATCATAAATTCAGGAATGCGGTCAACAAATGTTAAATCAGTTAGCCCACTAGGATAAGTGGTGAATCCAGAAGTGTGAGGTTGAAAATTCAAATTACCACTGAGGTGCTTTTTTTCTTCTTCTTCTTAAACTTTCTCTTACTAGAAAGTATAACAAGGATGTCCAGGCTACATTGAAGATGTAGCTCAAACAGACATTGTGGTAACATCCATGACTTTTTGGAACTATTTTTCAACCATGACGAGATTCAAGAAAAGACCACCAGCTGACAACCTGATATCCAGTAGCTGTTTTGATGGTGGAATTGATGATGAGGTTTTTGGTTTCTAAATACTTGGGAGTATTGTTTTGAGCTAAATCAGTAGCAGTAACATGTTCAAAAAGACTGTACGAACCTGCTGTTAAAGGACTGAGACTGTTTCCAGTACTTCCACATATTTTCTGATTAGGCTGCCACTTAGCTCTTGAAGACAAGTGTTAGCAGCACCTCTGCTTGCTCTGTTTCTTTAGGTATTATTTGTGCCTGCAGCTGAGGGATGACATCCTGTCTGGTCGTCTTCCATGCTCATTTGTCACTCATGCCCTTCTGGGCTCCTACACAGTCCAGGCTGAAGTGGGAGACTATGAGCCTGAGGAACATGGTCCAGACTACGTCAGTGAGTTTCACTTTGCCCCCAACCAGACACGTGAGCTGGAGGAGAGAGTGATGGAACTGCACCGTAACTACAGGTCATAGAAAATATGACTTCATTAGTAACTGAATGCTCTTGTTTGTGATCTGAGGAATTAATATGAATAATAAGAAGTGAAGGATCGGTTGTGGCATTTGCACTGTAGGGGAATGAGTCCAGCAGAAGCAGAGATGAACTTTCTAGAAAATGCCAAGAAGCTCTCAATGTATGGAGTGGACCTGCACCACGCTAAGGTACAGAGAGGCTTTCTGGATTGTTTCTCAGACTTTTCATCTGTCAGTGACCCTTTTCAGGTTCTTTGATGCTCTGTGAATTTGTTTACTAGGATTCAGAGGGAATCGACATAATGCTTGGTGTGAGTGCCAACGGTCTGCTCATCTACCGAGACCGCCTCAGGATCAATCGATTTGCCTGGCCAAAAATCCTCAAGATCTCCTATAAGAGAAGCAACTTTTACATCAAGATCCGCCCGGGAGAGGTTAATAAAAACTTTTATCTGTTCTTTAGCATTTTGTTTGGAAGAGCAGGAGTTCACAAATATTGCATGCACAAGCCCACCAGAGCAGCTCCTTGTCACTCTGGCAAAACCGAGGCTAGTGAAATAAAGAATCATTTGGTAAAGAACCAGCTTCACATTTCTATTTCATGGTTTCACAGTTGTTAAAATTACATCATTGCCTCTCTTGACTCGTCCAGAGCAGCATAAATAGTCATTTCATGGTTTGATAAAAGTGTTACTTCTGAGATGTATCTGCTGCACACCATGCGACAACTGCAAAGAGTATTTTATCAGACATTATTTATAGACCTTAGAGATAGTGTTCTTAAAGATTCGTCTGATAGGTCATGTTTTTATTCTTGTCCTTCTCTCTTCCTCGACTTTAGAGTGTGATTAGCCAGTCATAAGGATTTGCATTTTCATCAAGGATTTTACTTAGAAGTGTTACAGCCACACCATGCTCAGTCTGCTTTTCAACTCCCTAAAATTATTATGATTTTCCTTCATTCTTTGGCCTTTAGGGTATCTGCAGCGTGTTTTATATCCACTGTTAAACTGACTTTGACATCTTCATAGTGAATACCAAGTCCATTCTGTGCAAATACTTTGTTCTGCAGATGTATCCTCTTAAGTCAGCTGTCACTTTAAATTTGCCTGGAGGGTTGTCATTGTGGTTTAAAGCCCCTTTTATTCTAAACTGTCCCCATAGTGTTTTTGTGTGGAACTAAAGTGCTTCCTTTTGTGAATGGACTACTCCTAATGTTTAAGGACCTGTTATATTGCTAATAAGCTATTGATCTGAAAGCATTTTCTCCTGTTCACACAAGTGAACATCTGATGGACTGAGTGCATGAACAACTAATTTATAGGTTGGTTAGAGATGGAAAATCTAGCTGTCATGGCAGCAGGAGACACAAGACGAGTAAACAGAAAGCATTGATTTTTCCATTGCTGCAGAGTAAACACATTTCACCCTGCCACCATCCTTCCATCTTTCCCTTCACTTGTTTCCCTCACTCTCCTTTTCTTCTTCACCTCCCTGCCACTTCCTCCTTCACCACCTCCACTCATTTCCCCTCATCACTCAGTATGAACAGTTTGAGAGCACCATAGGCTTCAAGCTGCCCAACCATCGGGCCTCGAAGCGATTGTGGAAGGTCTGCATTGAGCACCACACCTTCTTCAGGTAGGCCTTGATGCTCACAGATACAGACAGCATGTTTTCTGCACTGTGCTCATTCCGACCTGCATGAACTGTTAACACTTTGCACAGTAGACCTATAGTATCCTTAAAGTGTTGATTTCCTAACTGTCAGTAGCAGCAGTTTTGTTAAAGAGCCTGCAGTTCTGTATAATTAATTTAACAGAAACTGACACAAAAAAGTTTGTGCGAATTTCTTATTCTGATGATTTCTGAAAGAAGAAGAAGAAAACAAGCCCTGTAGCAAACACATCAAAAACCAAGTATAGGCAAGTAATTTGATATAGTTTACACAGAAAGTGAGAACAGTGACCACATGTATAACGTTTCTAGTGATAAATTGTTATTTTTGGTTTAAATAGACCATTGTCACTTTGTTAGTTCCTTTCAGTCAATTAATAACAGATGAAAGACAGAGCTTTCTTGTCTGTATGGTACATATGTAGCTACAGACATAATATGGTTAACTTAGGTTATGAGAAACACACTGTTAAACTGCTATGAGAGTCAAAAGGGAGGTTATCTTAAGAAACAAAGGTGAGCTTTAATGAAAGCTGAGAACTTACAAGATTTTAGAAACAAAACATGCAAACGCCAGGAAGACGGGAATCACAAGGAGGTCAGACTGTAGGTAAAACACAAGACTGAGAGAGAAGCAGGACTAAATATAACAGAAGGCTAACTGGGAAACATGACAAAGGTGGAGACAAGACATGTAGTTCATTCCAGTAAATTTCCTAAAAATATTAAAAAATGATAGATCTGTAAAGCCTTATCGACTGTATATATAATTTAACTGAACCTTCCTGCAGGTTGGTTTCCCCAGAGCCACCTCCCAAGGGCTTCCTGGTGATTGGCTCCAAGTTCCGCTACAGCGGGCGGACTCAAGCCCAGACCAGACAGGCCAGTGCTCTGATTGACAGGCCAGCGCCACAGTTCGATCGTTCTGTTAGCAAGAGGTACATGCTGCCCCGAAGCATTGACGGAGGTAAGAACCCAGACTGTTCCACTGTCTGCATGCACATTTGCTGTGAGGCAGCACCTTGTACTCTCCACAGAGTACAAATATCTCAGCAACAGGGTTTGTTGATTTTGTGTTACGGCCCTCAAGGTGAAGGGAACCAGAAATTCCTTGTCAAAAACAGAAATTTAACCATAAATGTAGACATTATTTTATGCACAGCACATTTAAAAGCTTAACAGTGGACTCCAGGTGTTTGATGGTTACCCTCCACTTGCTTTTAATCAGCCTCAGCTCTTGGTGACAGTATGGACCAGCTGTCCCAGCGAAGCTCCAGTGAACGAACACAGTTCATGTCCAGGGAAGATCTGGACCAAGAGGGCAGCCTAGACCTGGATCACGATCAGTATCATTATCAAGACCAAGACCAGGACCAGTACACAGATCAGGAAGTAGAGCAGCATGAAGATCAGAAGCAGACACTGGGTGCCAATATCTCACCACCTACCAAGACTTTGGAGCTCAAGGTACCAGATGAGAGGGTAGACTAAATGCACCGAAATCTGACGTAATTCACGCTCTGCTTTTCTTAGTTCATAGCTGTTAAAAAGGGCTCAAGCTGTACGAACAAATTACGTTACTGTTAAGAAGAAAATTGTTTTTATTTAGCCACAACCAATCAGTCAGCAGTGCAAATGAAATCAACATTCATCTGTTAAATCAAATGCTGTCAATGTGAAAGGCACATCACAGTTTCGAGGACACTACAGTGGAATAAACAAAAAGCAATTAATCTGATTCATTTGAAAAGGTAAACAGCACATTGTGCATCCTAACTGAAAAAGAAATCCCACATTAACTCATCTTCTCTTTCCTCATTCCTTCTCATTTAAGACTGTGATCACCGTTCCTATTTTTCTCTACTTGGCCTAATTTACCCTGTTTTCTGCTCTTCCCAGTATAAGACTTTTCAGTATGCACCTTCTTTTCTCACTATTTCTTAAATCATCTCCCAAAAATCTAACTTGACCTCTTTGCTGTAGATAAAATTTCTCTAACCCAGCACCCTGCCTATAACAGATCATATTCTCTTCGTGCCACTGTAAAGTTAACACCCTTTGCTAACCTCTTCTTTCCTCCTCTTACATTTCTGTCCTCTGCCTTGTGCTTTCCTTCAGGGTGAGGAGGCAGGCTCGCCTGTAGACTCAAAGCCAGAGGTATTTTGGTATTGGACTTTGGTGTCTGTCTACGTGGTTTTGGTTGTTCAAGGTCATGTGCTCGTACACTGTGTTTGTTAAGCACGACCTCTTTGTTTGTATTGTTCGTCTGTAAAAAGAAATGTTATTTCTTTTGATTTCATGATTTCCAGGATTCCACAAAGTATAATCCATGGAAGATGCATGAATTGAGCTTCAAGAAAAGACAAGAACTGTTAAATATACATTTATTATTTGTTATTTTCATATTTTCCAGCTGAACAATAGTTTCAGTGGAAATGCCTATTAGCTCATAATAAGCATTTTGATCTTAAACATAGTGACAACTCTACTGGAGAACTCTGTACTTATTTTTCTTGAGTTACAGCACATTTTCACCAGCATGTGTCTTTAACAGTGTCCCTGTATGGCATTAGAGGGATTGTTTGTTATCAGCAGGATAAACAGATGGCCTTTAGGCACTGTTGACGATTCAGTGAATCAGTGTTTCCCCAGCTGACAAATCTCCTGGTACTCCAACTAAAATTCTCAAAAAAATCTACATCTTTATTTAATTAGAAAATAGTTTCATGCAAAACCACCTTTCTAGTCTGCTCTTATTTGTTTTGTAAAAGTCCTGTGCAGGCAGTTGTGGTGGTGAGTACTGCAGGAAATATTGGCATCGCATTAGTGGCTTAATGGACTCTTCATTTGTGGCTTTGTAATGCCTTCACATCAAATCTTTGGATCAAGAAGTATGGGAATAATCCCCTTCCAAACACTTAAGTTCAGTCAATAAATGACTCCATTAATTATCAGTTGGCTGACACTGAAATGGATTGTCCCTCTCTTCTTGGCAGAACATTAAATGGCTTAACAATCACAGTCCAAAGCCTCGACGGTGTCAACTGTTTCTGTTTGTCAGTCTGGCTGCCTGCCTTTTTGACTCACCTGCAGCATTTTACCTCTTTGTCTCTGCACGCATCTGTTCTCCTTCCCCTCAAACTCTAAACCTCCCGCTTTGCTTGAAAAACCCTTCACTTCATATCACTTGCCCCACCTCATCTGTCGGACAAGGATCTGGTCACCCTTCGGCCTAAACAGGAGGTACTGCTTGTCATCTCTTTTTGGCATGAGACATGTGTCACTCTCACCAGGTGTTCAGTGTTTTTGTATTCATAACTGTACCACTTGCAGTTTTAAAACAGGAGACGGCAACGGAGCTTGTGTAAAAGCTATTGTATTTAATTTTTTTTTTTTTACAGAGAACATAATCTTTTATGGTCTTTTTTTGTTGTCTTGCTATTGATCACTCAGTAATTACAGACTATAATAAGTTATGGCTTTGTACTCTGTTCATATTTAAAACCTTTATTGGCCATCCATGTGGTACAGCTTTTATTTCACAAAGAAAACAATCATTCATGCACTCTACGCTCATCAGACAGAACTTGATTAAAAATCTAATATGAAAAACTTTCAGGTTCATTTTCCAGTTAAATCCAGAGAATACTAGTTCATTGTACTGTAAACCAGAAATGGATTTAGAAGCATGTCATTTATGTTACTTTGTGTTCCTGCTTTGCCTTTCACTGTGTGAGTAGCAGTTCTTGGACAAGCCAGAAGACGTTATACAAAAGCACCAGGCCAGCATCAATGAGTTGAAGAGGGCTTTGAGGCAGCCTAACAGCAAGATGGCCCAGAGAGAGAAACGGATCTCCTCAGCTACTCCTCCTGGAGGGACTCCTGAGCGGAAACCAGTAAGAATGACATTCTGTTTCCAAGTTACAGCACATATTCTCATTGTTACTATATAATACACTTTTCTAAATATGCTGTATTGGTCCTAGACCATCATGTCTATTCTTCACAGAGTATGCCAAAATTTGGATTCCGTTAAGCCAAGCACAGAAAAAACACCTTGAAATGCATTAAATGCATTAAAGATTACACAGTAATAGCCCCCCACTTTTTTTTACTGCTCCTTTACAATATGATGTGGGGTAACAGTGATAAATGGAAGAGCCGTTTATCTAGTCTAGGCTAATAAAACTGTCTACTCTATGTTAACATAGGCGACCACTGATGCCAAATTGATTGACAAGCAGGATGCTTATGAAGGAACACTGGATACTTACTCTAACAAGGAAAAGAGTAAGACCTCTTCAGAGGGTAGAGACACATTTGCAGCAACATCTTGGACTGAAGCAAATATGAACAACTGCCAAACACCTCGGGACTCGGGAAGAAGTAGACATGGAACATCTCCAAAGCAGGAAACAGAGTTTATGGCAACAGGACTAAGGGATATGAACCCCATGGCTGATACAGTGGCAGCTAATGGGCATCATGAATCTGTTCTAGTGAGGAGAGCCATTCAGGAGAATGGATATGACTCTCCTCCTGACAAACAGGCAAGTGAACTGAAGGAGGATTTGGGGCATTGCCATTATGAGCATCGAGAAAGACCTAAGAACTTTAAAACTCCAGTGGCTCAGGATTCTTTCTCAAAGGGCAACGGGGCCCGATTTGAGAGTGCTTCAAGACATTTTGAGGCTTGGAAAATAAAAGACCCAAGCCCCGTGGGAGAAAAAGACTGCAACAAAACTGGGAAGTCACACACAGAAGTCACAAAAATAGTTCCACTCAAGCCACAGAGATCAAAGAAGTCTATAAATAAAGAGAACAAAGATGTAAACCCTCAAACTCCCAGCCAGTCTGACAGAGGCGTGTTTGCTGCTGCTGGGGATGTACAGATGACAAAATCTTCCTGTGAGTCAGGAAGGAGACTGGATGATAATACTGTACTGCAATCTGCCACTGATGTTGTCAAGGAAAACACAGCAGCCACCAAATACCAGAGTGAATCTACAATGTTGTATCAACAGCAAAGTCAAATACATCAACAGATCAAGAATGAGTGTTTTGGACAACAGGAGCTCAGAGAATGCAGGGATTCAGCAGGCCAGTGGATGAGAGGAGGCGTTCTATTTGAAGATAATTTTCAGAACACCTCAGAGTTTAGCTCCAAATTTCCAACAGCTCCCCCGCGCACTCTCCCTCTAAAAACACAGTGGTCCCGAGACAGACAGAGCAACATGGACAACAGCCACATCCACTACAGGACGTCCAGCCAAGAAACGGCTAAGAGGAAGCAAGCGGTAAACCATCTGCCCCCTAACCTGTTTGTCAATCATCGGAAAATAAAACATTGCATGAGCTTCAGGCGATGTCGTGCAAATCTTGTTTTTACCATCTAAAAACAAACAGAAATAAATCAATCACACACACGTATATACTTCATGTGGCTGTGTATGAGAAAGCAAAAGTTCCGTTCCTTCGCATCGCCTCATTGACCGACTCAGTTCACGTCCATGGCCTAGGGAGCATTTTGCTTTCCCTTCTTCCCCTCCGCAAATCTTGACATCTGCTTGGCCATTTCAGAACGCTGAGGGCCTTTAAGCAAACTTTCCATTGCTTAAGCTTCAGGCGTCCCTTTTATCCCACCTCAACTTGTCACGTTAACACCTGGTCTCTCCTTCCAACACCCAGAGTGAAGGTGGCTGCTGTTGCAAGGAGTGCAAGACCTTTCCCACCATTTTCTTTGAAACCTCTTTTTCACATAATTTGAATCCTTTGTGTAAATGGCTGAGAAGGCCATTTGAACCAAATGTTCTGCCTTGGCACCTCTGCAGCAATAGCAGAAAATGAAAAAGGTGATTAGATGTAATCACTGGCTGCAGAGCTGCCAAACCTCTTCAGGGTTCAGGCATTCATATGCTGCATTTAAAAATATGAATACCTTTTCCCTGAAAGGGATTTTGAAAAATCGAACCTTTCAGTGCATGGCATTACCATTGCACTTGCAGTCATTTTTAATGATGTCAACCTGTGAAATATACCCTATTTGCATGCCTTTGACAGTAGCTTTAAGGCTTTGGAGTTTCTGGGAAATCTCACATGTATGTTTATCTTGCAGGTTTAGAAAAGGCCCCAAAATTTATGACTAAATTATGTGTGTTTACTTATAGATAAAAACTCAGCAGTCCAAAAGCAACATGCTTAATAACTGTGAAGAGAGAACATTGCAAACTTGGGTTCTCCAGATGTTAATTATTTTTATCACCGATGTGCAAAGAGCAGAAATTGACATCAAAGCAATTTCAAAGAAAACTTCTTAACTCTATTAACATACTGCTCACTTATTTTCGGATATGCTTGCACACATTAGCTATAGGGAGGCATTATGACTTGTGGCTGTATTTCCATGAGTTCCCACATGCTTTATTGGTTTCATATTATTGTTTGCTTTTTGTTTGTTTTTCTTTTCTATAGGAGACACCTCCCACACCTGCTATACATGAGGAGCCTCTCAACGAAGCTTCAGTGAGTCATCCCTCAGCTCCTCTAATATTTATCATTCAGTCACACCTTAAGAAATGAGTAAATAAACTACAGTGAGATATTTGACAGATTTTTATTCAAGCTGTTCTTTTTAGCGCGTTCGTTTTTATATCTAAAGCATGGAAATAAACCCACTGAAACCATAATCGTAAATTCATATCTAATCAAAGGGGAAACAGAATATTTAAAGGTGTCGATTGTGACTAATTCTGATGTCTAATGTTTTGTAATGCTGTTAAATGTTCAGGAAACACACATTAATTTTTAATTCTGATCAGAGATGACTAGAGAAGTTAATGTATCTGTATTTTAAATACTGTACATAGGCTGAAATTCTGGGAGATAAATCACATTATAATTTACCATCCTTATTCTCTGTAGAGGGAACTATGGGAGAGACGTCTGGGCTCTGTATCAGAGGATGATCAGGACCACGAGATCCTGTACCTGAAGGAAACCCACCTGGGCATTGAACGCAAATGTTCCAGCATTACAGTCAGCTCTACGTCCAGCTTGGAGGCTGAAGTAGATTTCACTGTCCTCACGGACCTGCACACAGGCATGGAGGAGTTCTCCAGGGGTATGTCAGAGTTGGGAGAGAGGGATCTGTCACCTGATGGGGGTCTGTGCTTGGGCATCGACTTGCTCCAGCAGCAGCAACAGCAGCAACAGCAGCAGCAGCAGCAACAACAGCAACAGGGCCCCTCTGAGCCACCTCCTCCTTTAGTATCAGCTCCTCTGTCCAGAGGAGCCAGCAGCAGTCCTCCAGCCAAACAAATCCAAGCTGAAGAAGTCCGACCAGAAGTCAAACGGCCTGATGTGCAGGTAGACCAGCGTTTTCATATCAAGTGTGTAGAAGAACTAAGAAGTATCTGCTCCTTTAGTTTCCTGTGTTTTCACGCTGCGCTATTTTTAGGCTCCTAAAAATATGCGTCTTAGCTCCTTTTAATTCAAACTGCACCACAGGAAAGAATGGGTGTTAATTTGATCTGAATGCACCACAAATAGCAATGAAATCATTATTCTGCAGTTTTATCTCTCTGCATGTTTTTTATACTTGAGAAGTAAATAAAGCAAAGTGTGAAGGCAATGGAAACAACAGGAAAAAAAACTGTATTCATATCCTGCCCAGCCAGTTTTCCCATAACACCACCATATCGCCCTCTTTGTCTTTCCAAGTTTCCCAACAAAGTGTGATGACAAGGTAGCTGCTGGTGAATTCGGGCAAGTTTATTTACAACCTCTGGTTTGCCTGTAAAGTAGGTGGTCAGAGTGAATGTAATTGAAACGTGGAAAAATAGAGCATTGAAAACAAATGGGGAAAAAAATAATCAGGGTTTGATCACTCACAAAGTGGTTCTCACAGTTTTTTTGTAGTGTATGTTATTAAACTTTAGTTTAGGTTCATGATATGAGTTGTAAAAAAAGCTATGCTGCTAAAAATATACATTTCAAATATTATGATGCCTCAAATGCACCACAATCCAAAAAAAGAGCAGACAGAAGGCAGAGTAAGTGGCTGTGGTGAAATATACAGGAAAGGGATGTGCTTTTAGTTTGAAGGTCTTTATCAAGCTTTAAAGAAGATAAATGAAAGAAACACCCAGGTTTTTTTTTTTTATCTGTCTTGCTTTCTGTTTATTTTAGCTTATTTCTAAGATTACAATATCTCTCTTAAGCAAAACATCAAACAGTGCCCATCTGGATTTTACATCACAAACGGTATATGTTTTGCTTTCTGTTTTCTTTTGTTCCGTCCAGCCAACTGATTAAATTAGGTTCCTTTTGGCAAACAAGGTGCTTTCAATTTCAGGCCTTTTAGAAGCCCAGTTCTTCCACTGAGTCTCAGAAAAAGACTACTAACTATTATATGCATACTTATTATATGTAAAAACTTGAATTTGTTTTTACTTTTCTTCTCTTAAGCCTGTAGTTCCCAAAAAACCAAAGAGGTCAGTGCCCGTATCTTCGTCGGTGGATAGAGATCAGTCACACAGAGAAGCTAGTCGTGTCTCTGCCATTGCGCCACTGAGCAGGGAGGCCAGTGATGTCAGGCCCACACCAACAGTTAGAAAGACGGATGTCAGGACGGAGACCCAACCCAATGGGTCAGAGGTCACTACAACCATTGTGGAGTTCACAGATCAGGTTAATTACATATTTCAGTGATAAATATTTAACAGTATTTACAAAAACGTCAGTACTGGTTATAGGTTATAGTTCTGAATATCTGAATAAAATACACTGAATTTGTCTGTTTCAGGATCACGGTATCACTGGACTAAGTGAAGTTTCTTACTCTACGAGACAGAGTGTATCCCCTGTGAGTACAGACAGGAAGACCTCTCCAATTTTAACTCAACCTGCAGCACGCTCCCATCCTGCTCTCCAGGGTTTAAACCTACTGACAACGACCAAAGACATGAATTCAGGAACACATATTTGACTTGATGTCATAAAATATCAAAAATGAATTACTTTTTGTCCAATTCTTACTCTGTAATGATTTGTGCATGTAGATCTTTATAGTATTTGCCTAATGCTTTCTCAGGTGCACAAGGGCAGTCTTGGAAGAGAGACATCAGGATCGCCCATCCTTGTCTCTGAAAATGTCACCTCAGCTACCACCCATGTTACAAAGGTAGAGAAGCTCGATAAAAACTCATAAAGCGTGCAGTTAATTTATAATTTAGTGCAGCTCATCGCCTTTAAATGTTGAGACTGTTAAAAGAAAAGCTGTTGTATGCTGCAGACGGTGAAAGGAGGATATTCAGAGACCAGGATCGAGAAGAGGATCATAATCACAGGAGACGACGACGTAGACCAGGAACAGGTGAGCTGAAATTGACAAATGAGCTGTGTTACCTTGGCAGCCCAGTGCAGTTCAGCCTTCACATTAAAGTGGTGCGATTAGCTCGCCTGAGAGTTCAACACTGCAAGATTCTAATCAATTTACAAAAGGCTGAGGCGAAGGAGATTCATCCAACAGCTAACTTCCCTGCTACCTTTTCATACTGTATGCACGCCATCGCCCATTGGCCATAGCTACAAAAGCACTTTGGTTAAAGACAGCTCCCTTGTAACAGTTTTTAAATGTGTTTGTGTGTGTAACTACCATGTGTAGTTACTGGTACTAATAAGTAGCGTTTGGTTTTGGATGTTGTTGTTCTGGGGCTTTTTTTT
>VVAS01051122.1:17568-28585 GCA_015103295.1 Ptychochromis oligacanthus
ACAAGGAAATTATTTAATATAATTTTTTATAAATTAATAAAATTAATTATAAGGTCAGCCTTTTTTTTTTTTTTTACTTGGATCAAATAAAAACATTAACTACCTTTCACACTTTTCCAGAGCAGTGATGGAATTGAAAACTCCAGAGAGAACTAGTAAATGTATTAGGCTTTTTTTGGATTTTATAAGCCTCTGTTAGAAATGTGAAAATTATACCCATATGTTTGGAAAGTTGGTGGCCCGATGGAAAATGCAGCAAACTTCTGTCCTCTTCTGACTTCAATGAAAGAAACAAGGAAAATGGCATTATGTTTATTAAAAGCAGGTTGTTCCATTCAGACACCCTAAGCAAAGTACGTACACTGACCAATCTCATGCCTAACAGCAGCTGACAGTAAAACACTGCCGCTACTTTGTAATAAGCCAGAAAAGTCAGTAATAACTGCCACTTACTGTATTACAATGCTCATTATGAAGGACAGAAGAGAAAGGCCTGTTGTTTCTGAGTCCAAAACACCTAAAAAATATGCTCTAAATTATAGCATGACTGAGCCAAAATACAATGTTGATAAACAAAAGGAGAATAAATAAACCCTCTTTTGAATGATAACAACATGGGATATAACCATAGGACTTAAGGCTCATTTGGGACCTGAGGAATTCATACATATGGTGTACGACAATGTAGCTAACATCGCTCAGCGTGCCTTTGTTACACACTTTTCATGGATGAAGGGAGAAGGTAAGACATTGATTAATCAACATGGATCTGCTGTTTACAATGGAAGTAATACTGGGGTGCACACGCAGCATTTTCTCACAATACAACAGGTTTAACTGAACCTTGTTGGCCCCGTACCTTTGGTTCCAATCAGTTTCATGGCAACTCTGAGGTCTTGATGTAACATAAAAGCATGAATAAAATCCAGGCAAAGTTATAAAGGTCTCAGATTGTGGTTGTCATAAAGCAATGAGGCTTAGCTTCCTGGTTTTTGGCAGGGATGACTAACAGATGTTGTTCCTTATTAGAGCGGCAGGAGGTTTTCCAAAGACAGCCCAAAGATAGCAGTGAAATAGCTTTAACCACTTCCTGTCTTAAATCAATATTAAATATAATCAGTTGCTTTAGGGCTCCTTCACTCTCTGTCATGTTTAAATCCTCTCATCCAACAAGAGTCCAGTGGAACATATATTTCTGTTTAATAAAACCTGCACAGCCTCTCAGAGAAAACATATACACATCCTATTGTGGCCTCCATGATGAAAACCATACGAGAATATCCACTGGTTAGAGAGGAGACGAGAGAAAAAAACATCTTCAAAGAGACTGCAGTCGAGTCACGGTGTCCTTTCAGTTCCATAAAAGCAACTTCTGAAAGAGCCAGTTCCTTTCAGTAACCACTTTAGAAAGGTGGAGGAAAAGAATCTTCCTCACAATGCGATCTTTGTAGAAAGAAGAGGAAAGACACAGCAGTGTAGGAAAGGGAGCAGGTGGGAATGTGGCTGTCAGCCTCTTGTTGTCTTTGACCTGCTTTTTCTCCTCTTAATAAGCAGCTGCAGAGCCTGGTTCCTGCAGTCATTTGTCATAGCAGTATTCTGGCTGTGACGATCAGGGATGCAAGATTGACCAAGGGCAAGGCCAAGAACTCCGAGGCTGCTCCCATAGCTACGGCATCTGAAAAACACAATCAAACCAAAATCCAACGGGTGCAAAAAGCCTGATGTGGTCTAGAAATGCATCAAAAAACTGCAGACACTCACTGAGTGCAAACCTTTACATGAAGGCCTCGCATAAATTATCGCAGTACAGAATGCCATTTAAGTACAGTACGAAGAATTGATGCAAGATGCGAGGGCACGCAGTTATCACTAGATGGCACTAGTACAACATGTTCAGTTATGGGAGCAACCTGAGTTTCAAAGAGCTGGACTACTGAGACGGGCACAACAACAGACATAGTTTGATCAAAATGACAAATCCACTCTCAAGCAACCTACTGGCCATACTACGAGAATGCTGGAGACCATTTTGCTGTTGATCACATATGTCTCCCAGTCTATGGATAAGAGGCTATTTTACAGCTAATGTGAAGAGAAAATGGTTTATTTGAAGACTAATTTTGCATGAATTAATTTGGAAAAATACTTCCTGAAAGAGTCTCTCAGATAACAATTTATCTATTTAATGCAGCTGTGGGGTGCGTTTGTACAGTGCCAGACTTGCAGTATGTGCATTATTAGCCTCACAGGCCTTGATCAAAAGAAACGCTGTCACAATATTTCTCTGCTGAGAAACTAGAGAACCTAAATTGCTTCCACTCAGAAAAGGTGTAGAAAAGGCATTTTAAAGCTAAAGTGGATATAAATTCATTCCTAAACGTGTACAGGTATATGCAGCGAGATTCTCTGTAAGACCCAAGCTCAACTGAATTCACTCTCACAAACAGAGCCAGTGTGCCAGGACTATCCCACCTGCTATCTTGGGGATGGTAATCTGGCGGCTGCTGATTCCTTCACCTCCCTCACTGAAGGGTTTAATTTGGATCACATAGCCTTGGTTGACTGGCAGTGACAACTCCAAGGAGGTTTTGTTGGTCTCCACCACATTGGGACGGCTGTGTTTGTCCTGGCTGTACATCACCTGAAGGAAACAGTGTGCGAAAGATGATAACAGAGTGTGGCATGGCATGAAGTCCCTCACAATGCCACATACAAGCGGTTTCCTTCCTAATACACTGACAGGAAGATCTGTGAGTTGCAGCTCTGTGAGATGGAATGAGCAGCATCTGAAAGTAACAAGAACGAGTCTTATGCTGTAGATATCTGCACATGACTGGGCTGGATCACCAGAGTAGAGGGTGCTGCAGAGATAAGGCGAATGTAGGAAATTATCAGTACTGGCTTTCCAGCTGCAGCTTAGATGCATCTGCCCATTTTAACATACCGCTCCACTTCCACTTTAACTTGTATTAGGAATAATGTGCAGTGACTGCAGGTGACTAAGATCAAGTTTTCGCACTTTCAGATGTTTAGCGAAGGAGGCTGCAAATTAATGTCCTTTTTATTTACATTTATGAACCAAATGACACCTCAGAAAGACAAATTAAGATAAATGGAACAAAAACCCTGAAGCAGTCCTTATAATATCTATTGTGCATTTGATGCTGCTGTGGCAAGTTAAATGTCACAACATGGGAAGATGAACGTCAGTCAGATTTACCATGTACTATTTCCTGAGATGACGCCGTCAGAAATATGTATGGTTGAAACTCACATTCATAGGCAACCATTCACACTCATATTCATGGTTGAAACTATGTGGCTACAAATAATGGGTGTTGTGGGTATTAGGGTTATCACAGAAGAAGAGGGAGCAATTTGTGTAGGATGCAGCAGAACATTAAACAACTGCACAGTATAAAATGAAGCTTCATTTATTAATAATGCTGTGAGAAGTTTATCAGCAAAATCAGTATGTTCACAAATAACAGTGTGCTCATACGGAGTAAATGGACCAAGTAACAGTCTGTCATTTTCTGGTATGTTACTATCTATAAACCATTTACTTGTCAGGTTTGCACTTATTCTTGTACATGCAGTCTACCGTGGAAGTGTAAAGCTCCCCATGTTTTACCTTATATCCTGTGACTTCTGACTCATTCTCCAGGGCGTGCACTTGGTCCCACTTCAGGATGACCTTGGAGTTGGAAGTGTTCCACATAATTTTAACTGGGGCTTGACTGGGCGCTGGGCGAGGACAAGGGGAGTAGAGCAAGAGGAAGAGGGAGAAAAAAATAAGAGGCTGTCAAGTCAATAAACACTCCTGAACCAACTCAGCATGAAGGAGATTTCTCATTATCAGTTTATCTTCCCACTGTTAGAAATGAGCAGTGAGTCCACGAATATGTGAGAACGTTATGTTTCGTTGTTACTGGGTGTGTTAATGGGGAAGTGACAAAAAGACATGAAAGAATTTGTATCATATTATAACTAGAATATAACAATTTATATTATTAGCCTATGTAAGTATAAAATGAAACACATGACTGAAAATTAAAGCTTGTAACCATTATCTGCTACACTTGTCATGACCTTCGTTTTTCTTGCATCTATCTGCATGCAGATGACATGACACACATTGCTGTCGACTGCAAACGGGGATTAAAGTATATATGTAGTGCATGCAAGCTTTAAAAAAAGAAGACAAATAGGGGAAATGACATATAGATGAGAGGGGATATTTCCTCAGCCTGAAACATCTATTCCTTTGCCAGCCAGACCTCCAAGACAAATAACACAATGTGGTAGTAATTTAAACTGGCATCTACTTTAAAAATCTATAAAATGAAATGCCTTATGATGTCTGTAAGTTTTCATGCTGTTTACATTAGTGAGATGCCAGGATTTGAAGCAGCATGTCCACATACACAAGAAGACAACATAAAACCCTACAAAAATATTTGGATGCTTGGAACAACGGCTTTGTAAATATTTTATGTGGGAGAAAAGTATTTAACACATTTCAAGTCTCAACTACATACAACACAATTTGGTGAATAACACTGACTGCTAAAATAACACTTGATACAAATGAAAGCTCCACATTGTTCTGCAGTGAATGGCTCCTTTTTCTATTACTGGTGAAATCCAATATACTGAATGGGCCATGCAGCTACAGCCGAAGAAAAAAGAAGAAAAAAACAAAACAAGAAAAACAATACACAAAGGCACACTGTCATTCGCCTACTGTATCTTGTAACCAGAGTCCTTACGTGGTTTCTTGGTTGTAACATTGACTATGTTGCTCTGTGGACCCACTCCAGCGCTGTTATAAGCCCGTAGAGACACATAATAGGTACTGCTGCCTTCAAGATCCCTGATGAGTACTGAAGTCTTATTCCCTGGTGTCTGGATCACAGTAGCTGCATCCTGCTTTTGCTTCTCACTCCAGTACTGCAACTAAATACAAAAAAATACACAGGTTATACTTTATCCATTTGCATCTAATTTGTTACTCCGTATTCCCTGTGGGCACGAAACCCAGAGGGCCCCTTATGTAGTGCTGCTTGCCTCATAAATGAATAATATAAAACCCAAATGCAAAAAGGTCACAATGCTACTCAGCAAAAATCAAAAACAGATATGCCACTAGCTATTCTACTTGTTGGGGCTGTCCACCATGTTTGTACAAGACCTATTGTGTTGGCATGTGTGGGTTTGACCTCATAGCCTAGGATGCGTCTGCGGTTGTTGCTCCAGGGCAGTGGCTTCCAGGTGACCTCTACCTCAGATGCTGATACACTCCTCGCTCTCAGCTTCCCTGGAGCTCTGCTGGGCTCTGAAAGACAGACAGGAGAGTCAGGAAAGGGAAGAAGACATGGATTTATTAAACCTATAGCCACTGTATGACTTCCTGAATATACAGAAGCCCCTTCCAAATTGCGTGAAGAGGCGTTTTCAATGGGAATTGTGAGACCAGGTGTGATGTGATAAATTTACTTTGTGGTTTTAACAGACCACAATAGCAACCAGCACAAACGAAGTGTTAAGGTAATAGTGTGGGAAATGCTCTCATCTAAACATAATTATTATTGTCTCTTTTATTTATCGTCGTACAATTCAGTTCCATTTTACTTATTTAGGACCAGTTCACAAAAATAGTTGCTTTATATTGTATGGTAAAGACCCTACAATAATATAAAGAGAACCCCAATGATCTGATTATCCCGTGTGAGAAATCACTTGGCGACGCTTGGGAGGAAGAACTCTGTTTTAACAGAATGAGACCTCCAGCAGGACCAGGCTCAGGGAGGGGCAGCCATCTGCCACGACCGGTTGTTGGGTAAGAGAAGAGAGAAAAGAAGAGCACAGAGGAAAAGATTTATCTTCTTTTACGGTGCAATCTCCAAACGTCGGGTGTGAAAAAAACATAATTACATTTCAGTTATTTTTGGCAACCTTTTATTGGCAAAAGGACCTTATTCTGGTGTTTGTGTAGTATGTGCCAAACTTAAACCAACTAAGGCCACCATTACCTGCAGATGGCTGTGTGAGCCATTGGTCTATCAGCTGAAAATGATGTTAAAGCCACCCAAAAAACTTGAGCTCAAATCTCAATGATCAAAGTATTCTCCTTTGACATTAAATATTCATAACAAAATGTGGGTAAAGGTGTATGAAGATAAATTTCTAGTCATACATGTTATCAGTGTGGATGATAACAAATGTGAGGGTGTTAGATTAACACTGGTAGGGTATGGTCATTTTCCTATACACTTCTTTTTGCATGAATATAAAGGAACTTCCATAGGTGGATAGGCCCATTTTTATATGCAGTCTATTGTTACAGCCCCAGGCCTTCGTGTGGGTTTGTTTTGTGTTGCAGGAATTTCCTGGATGGAGATGCAGGAGATGGCCAGAAATGCAGAACACCTGGCCAGTGTTCTGCAGCGCTATTTAAACCTTGACTTTTGATGCCTTGCCTATCTCCAAGCCCGCTACTGCTCCGCTCCGCTCCAGTGATGGTGTCTGCGCTATCTCCACGCCAGGGCACCCCCGTTTGGTGCTTTCGTTTGAGCTATCATCTTAATATTGTTTTGCACAAACATCACATGCCATACACTTGCCCATTCATCCATGCACCACTTTACACCACTGATACAGACGTACACATATCACGATTACTAGTAAGTTTAATAAATTTGTGTGAATCCATATTCAGTTGGTGATGTGACTCCATTCTTTGTTAGGTCCTATGAGTCAGTCGTAACACTATGTTTAGGACCAGAAACCAATGTTATGGAGCACAGTGCTTGTTGACTTTATTTAAAAAAAGACAATTTGTAAAACTAGAATTACAATAAAACATAATAAAAATAGGACTAAGGTTAATCAGAAAATGCACTGTTACTATGTATGATCACTGGCAGTGTTAGTGCCAGACATTCCCATATTTAAATTAACACATGCTGTACAGCTTTAAGAATACAGACCTTCCTCTGCTGAGTAGATAGTGGTCACAGGACTGAAAGGGCCTTCTCCCTTGTTGTTGTAAACCCCGACTTTGACTTGGTAAGGGGAGAAGGGAGGTATGCTCTCATTCTTGAAGACATATCTAGAAGCGTCTGGGGATGTGACAGCAGCCTGCATCCAGCCCTGCGCCCCGAGTGGGCGGAAAGCCACCACATACCCAAAGCCCGGACCGCTCTGCAGCTCCTCAGGAACTGGCTAAGAAGGTACAAGATGACTCAGAAGAATGACTCAAAAGAAGCATGCATGAATGATCCTAAAGATATTAATACCTAAAAGAAATCCAGCTCTGCAAAGATTAGGTCACTTGAAGGAGTAGAGCTGAGGGCATTACAGTACATGCAAGGCTTTGCACAAAATTATCATTCTGTCTGGTTAAAAGGACAATAAGAAAAAAAAATATGTTGCACTAGAGGCCACACCTCACTCTCTGCCACTTTATTTACACTATAGAAAGCCTTTGTACACAAAGTCAAACCGAGAGCAGGGAAGGGCAGCAAAACAGCAGTAGAGACTTCCACTGAGCTGAGATAAAATAAGCGCACATAAATTAGGCAAATAACAAAAATAAAAACTTTTTGCTATTAGGAAATTGGCTAATGTCTAACTGCAATCTGCAACCTCACTTTTGCAGTACTTTCACCTTTACTACAGCCACACACAGCGGGAGTGTGACTTCATTGTCTGCTATGGGCAAAACCCTTAGCAGACACCATAAGTTGATGACTAACTAGGATAGTACAAACACTTCAATTCAATTCAGGCTTTCATAGGTGTTGCTTTTTAAAAAAAGATCTGCCACATATTTGCAAATATTTTTTTTGAATATTTTTATTTGATAATAGCACATGAATAAAACAGGTTCATATTCTGTTAAATAAAAAAACAAAACAAAAACAAAACAACATCAACGACAACAACAAGAAACACAAAATAATAGTTCAATGTATGTAAATGCATGCTTACCTCCCAAGTGATGACCAGCTCTGAACGTCCTCCACCACCACCACTCACCCTTGCTGGAGTTACCCTGGGAACTAACAGATTTAAAAGTGTTAGATGTTCACATACAACACATATATTCATGGTTCTACAGTATTCATGGTATATAGTATTCTGTTTCTGACCATGAAAACATGACATGGACAAAGGTTTTGGTACTGAACATGTTCAAACAAGTTACAAGTTTCTTAAATACACATTTAGAAGAGTACTTCACAAATTAAACACTGCACTCCTGTGAGATACAGAATGGACACTTTTTAAAAAACGAGCAAATCTGATGCCAGAAACATAAGAGCTGTTTTAAATAATGGATGCCGGCTTAACCACTTTGGGAAATTTAGCAGAAATTTCGTAGCTCCTTGATGTGTTATAAAAGGCCTTGTGAAAATGTGTTATATATGCAGTAGTGCTTATGATCCTAAATTACAGCCTTGTACTGATTTATAATGTATTTTCTAAGGATTCATTATTGTGAGAAAGCATATTGCATTGTTTTTATTGTGGATTTAATACATCTTTAGTGATTAGTCCATGTGTACTTATGCATGTAGGTATACATACAGTACTGTAGGTGTAGTTGTGTATAAAATATATACTGACAACTGCTTTATTTTACACATTTGGGGTGAGTGAATTAGTCGTAAGGTTTTTATTTGGACTTAAATCTCTTTTGACTAAATTTAATGCATGATGGTTGTGAACAAACATTTTGTAGATACATATTTTATGCACTTCTATTTAGTGCCCTAAAGTGGGATTATTTCCAACAACTGACACTGTCTGACTAAACCTGACTGGCATCAATAATTTGGTTCTGTCATGTGTGCCTTGCAGAAGCAGAAAATAAGTTGGTACAATGATGTTTTTTGAAGTGAACTAATCGTTGCCAGTTCTTTCAGTGTATGATGAGAAAAACTTTGAAACCACCTGTGTCAATGTTGGCATCAGAGGAAATGTAAGAGCTTCTGATACATACGCATTTCTTTGGTGCGAGCCTTTTTAGAGGGTTTGCTGGGCTCTCCTGTTCCTATGCTGTTGGTTGCCAAGACTCTGAACTCATACTCCACCCAGGGGCTCAAGTCAGTGACAGTGGCTGACAGCTGCTTCCCCCCTAGCAGCTCAGGAACTGAGAAACATCACAGAAATAACCTTTCATCAAAGCCCTGCAATATCTTCCACTGAAAATTAGCCAAGCGGGTGATGTGTTTTTTATTGCCATTTCATGTGCGGAGTTTGGAAAGGATAATTACCAGTTACTCCATCATTCTTTTTAAACCTTTCACTAAACTTTCCAACCATACAGCCCTACAAATAGACAGATTACACAAGCATACCCGTAGTAACAGCTTGCCACCCGAGAGAGAAGGGTGTTCTGGCCTGGATGGTATAGCTCAGGATGGGGCTGTGGTTGTCCATGCCAGGACCCCAGGACAGTGAGGCAGTGGTCTCTGTCATCTCAGTCACCTGACAGTCCACAGGGGGGCCTGGAGGACCTGGAAGGACAGTTAGTCACAGTTCACTCACACATAATGATACATACTGGCCCATGCTTAGAGGTGATATAAGAGACTGATTAGAAAGTGTTTAAGCATACCAGCAACTCTTTCTGAAGCTACAGTGCAATATTGAACTACAACCAGTTCAAAATCAACAGTTAAGCTGTTGTTTATCAGAATGATAAAAAAGAACATTGAATTGTTCTTTGAAATGTAGACTCTTTCTTTCTAATCTTCTTAGATGTTTTTGTGGCTATGCTGCAACCAGAATCTCTGCAAGATAAATTATGGTAAATGGACTGGTTCTTATATAGCGCTTTTCTACTCTGAGCACTTGAAGCACTTTATACTACAAGCCTTATTCACCCATTCATACAAGCAGCTTTGTCTATACGTAAGTGCCTTCTATCTAACATTCACACTCCAATGGATACATCGGGAGCAACTTGAGGTTCAGTATCTTGCCCAAGGATACTTTGGAATGCAGACTGGAGCAGCCCGGGATCGAACCACCAATCTTCCAATTAGTAGATGACCTGCTCTACCTCCTGAGCTACAGTCATCCCATAGCATTCACAATTTAATAAATAGGATAGGAAAAGAGAGAAAAAAATGGAAAATGCTTTAATTATATACAAGAAGTAACTATTTACAAACTTTTACTCAATTTGTGGTATATTAATATAGAGTGGTAAAAGGAAGGTTTGTTTCAGCTTCAGCACTTGATGTAGCTGTAGATGTAGAGAGAGATAGAGAGAGACTCTTTATTGTCATTATGCAGTAACATAACAAAATTCCGTGTGGTAGGCCTCAGCTTAAAAAACCCCCCAAAAAACCAAACAAACAAACAGTACTTTAAGACACAGACAGACCAAAAGACACAAACAATAAATAATATATACAATAAATAGGCAACAACATTCAGTAAAATAAACATTAAAGGTAACATTGTAAATGATAAACAATAAAAGATGGCATTTGCAAACATTAAGAGGTAGCATTGAATTTAAAAAGTAGGGCCATTGCAACATGTTGTGAGGTGCAGTTGAGCAGTGCATGTCTCAGTCCTTAAGGTATCGGGTGTATATGTTGGTGTGTGTGCAGGGGGGGTGACTTTACAGCTCTGGGGAAGAAGCTGTCCCTCAGTCTGGTGGTTCATGTGTTTATTCTTCAGTTTAATGTAAATGACATATACGTTACTTTGGTAACTGTTTGTTACTTCAAGGAAGCATGGGATAATTGTCTCTGGTATCTCCACTATGGACCCCCAGAAAGGTAAGTGAAGACTTTTATGATTTTTCCAATATGCTTTGAGTTCCTTCTGATGCATAAGAACTTTTGGTGAGTTTTTTTTTTTTTTCCAGTCACTTATAATATACTGCCAGTTACCAAAAAAAAAAAACATTTACAAATATATTTTACGAGGCTGATCTTCCATGGTATAGATAGCCACAGTTGAGAGCACTGCTGCAGCTGCTCTGCCCGGC
>VVAS01051173.1:4312-16815 GCA_015103295.1 Ptychochromis oligacanthus
CTTTTTTCCTTGGTTTTTTTTTTGGGCGGTCCTGTTTTTTTTTTTTTTTTTTTTTTTTAAATGTTATTTATTTTGTTTTTTATTTTATTTTATTTTATTTTTTTTCTTATACATATATTTGTGCTCAAATGAACTGTGGGTGTTCAGGATTGTCACTGAATATGCGATGAAATGATGCTGTCACTTTCAAGCAGTCTGGAGCTTCTCAAATAGAAAACATCATGATGTTTCATGTCCTTTTATTTCAGTGCAACTTTTGTTGTTGAATATCTCAGTGAAAGACTATTATTCAGACCTAGGCATGCACGCACACAGGCACCCTTAGAACAGAGCATGTGGTGCACTGAAAGCCACATGAGGGTTTTTTTTTTCCTAATCTGCAACCATTCTTTATGTTTGTCTTGATTTCTTGTTGGGTTTATGCAGCTTTTTTGTTTTTATTTTTGTATTCCTAAATCTAATGAAAAGCTGAAAGCGGCCCGAGGAAATCGTGGTGCCCACACATCTGTGCAGAATTGTGGCATTTTCCCAAGTAATGAGCAGCTTAGTGCTGCTAATGAGCACATTTTAATTATGTCATCACAATTACTATAACCCAGAATAAGTGGTTGCATTTGTTAGGATATCCACACTTCTCACTGAAGCTCTCTCTCACATCTCAATTGCACCCATCACCTTGTTTTCCTCATTCAGGGACTGATTAATTAAGAGAAGTTTATGCTGTTGTCAGGGCTGAAGTTTTCTTTGCGAATTCAACATTAAAACTTGGCATAATCTTATACACAAAAAACTAACAGCTGATCAGTGTAGCATCTACAGAATATTGCTGAATTATCTTCTGACTAATCAATTAATAGCTCACTCTTACTGTGAATAATTCCCATAACAACTTCCTTCACCCTGCCTGTTTTGCCAAACTGACTCAGCTTCAAAGTATTCAATTTACAATGATAAACAACAGAAATGCAGTACAATGTCACATTTGAAAAGGTGAGACCAGAGAATTGTTTGATAGTTTTGCTTCTTTAAATAGTTGATGGTCACCAAAATTTCTGTCAACGCTTTTCTTTTGACTATGTCACATTCAAAACTAGCAGCAAACAATCAAGTTATGTTTTTTCAGTGCATAATTGCTCAGTGTGCAATTTCACTGGCAGTTAAACAGTCCTGAATATGAACTACCTCTTCGTGGCCTGAGCAGTGAAACTTCTATTTATCCCTACTTTCCGCAACAGCAAATGACACAAAGAAGTTATTTTCAGCTGGAATTGTAAAGCATGAGTTTATGTGAGCGGCACAGCGGCTCAATGTTCACCAGTCTGTCCATACACGCTCATCTACTGTAGTAGAAATGCGTAGACAAGTGCAACAGAGCAGTTAGACTAAAATAATGTCCCTTATATTCAATAATCCATCAGTTTCCTCGAGCAGACTGAGACACTAATTAGTCCATGGAGCACTCTTGAAAAGCTTCAACTGAATGTCTTTGAAAAAAAAAAAAAAAAAAAAGATGATGAGAAGAAGTCACCTGTGTGCACATTTTTTTTTTCCATTTACCATTTTAAGGCCTATAATAGTGCAGATAATTAGGAGACCCACTGTTGTTTATGGGTTGCTCTTGACAGAAAACCATCCACTTTCCTGCAGCTCCTGCAGTCTGCTTTTTTCTCATCTTTTTGTATTCATTTTGCTAGTAATATGGCCAGGTTTTAATTAAATCAAATATAGTAAATATGTTTAAGTAAAAGGCAAGGTCTCTCTGTCCTACATATTAAAGTTGTAACAGAACTTGTAGCAGTTTCTTATAGAATTTGTATGACCTTATATGACTTTTTCAAAGCAATGTGCAGATTTATAGAAAACAACAGAGACAAGAAAATCTAACTAACAACTTGAGCAGTCTTAATAATTGCAGCTCTAGCTACTTTTAAAATAGCTGAAGCCACCAATAAGAATTATTCTCATTGTGAGGAATGTTTTCTTTATTCTGAGCATGATTGAAAGTCCCCATTAGCTATTTTTTGCTGAGGTTTAGTAATATTTACTTTACCGCTACCCAATCATGCCATCAAACCATCATAATACAGCAGATTCTTTCAGTCTACCTCCAGGTCATTGATTTGAAGGGTTTTTGTCCCTGTTGTTGTGCAGAGTGTTGGGCTGTCTTGAACAGCAACGCCTCTTCCAATTTTTCCTTTCCTTGAAATCCTGAAATTACTTCAACTGTGAAAGACTTTCCCAAACAATGTGTCCCACACATTGAACTGATACAGTGAAATATGGGCAGACACACAAAACTGAGAACAAAGTCTGGCAGCAAGAAGTGGGAGCTGAGCTTGCAAAAGAAAAAGATTCTGCAACAAGAGGCATATGATAATGTTTTATGCCACTGAGGTGCATCACGGCCTGAATTTGGTTGTCATGGTTTTACATTCGATTATGCAGGCTTTTTAATATTTTGGCTTTATTTTCTTTCTTTGCAAGTCCACCAGCCTGAGCAACAGAAAAGAGAATTCATTAGTGAGTTCCAAAATGATGATGACAGAGTGGTTTCCGATCTGCTACTAATCTGCAACTAAAATTACTTGGTTAATATCGGGGAAGAGATCTGGGTTATGGTTAAAAGAACCCGACACTAACACTATTATAACACCACTTACTACTACTCCCCAGTTACCACAATCATTTTTCATGTGGCCACAAGAGGTCACTTATCAGAAAAGCTTAAACGTGTTGTTTTCTGTGTGCACAAGCTTTTAATTCCATGAGTGCACCCATAAAAATCAAAACCATATCTGAACTTCTGTGTCAAACTGATTTGACATTAATGACAGCTTTCATCTCTGGTTATAACAGCCTGGTCAGGCTATGACCCAGAGACCAAATGGCAGTCTTTAGTGTCCGCAGTACACAGTGTTCAAACCCAAATGCACGGCATCAGGTCAAGAGTGCAACCAGGAGCACGATTGTTGTTTTTTTTCCAGCATTCACACGGTTGTGCACAATGAATTTGTCCTTCAGAATCAGACTGCCGACACAGAGTCCTACTCTAATTTCCTAAGGCATCTGAGTGAGAACATTATGCTCGATACCACCTGAACTCTGGTGTGTGCCACTGTGTGCAAAAACACTGCACATTGTTTTAGACTGAAGATAGAGTTTCTTGGCCACACCAGCATACTCATTGCTCACTGACAGCCCTATGTGCCAGATTTGGCATGCGACTCTGTTCTTTTTCCCAAAACATAATTCAAGCTGAAGGGTCTCCTCCGCCATATCCTAGATGCACAATTACATGTGGTCAGAAGAGGGCTTCTATGAAGTATCTATAAATGGCAGCAGTGCTGCATGAGAAGACTACAATGGAGGAATTTGTCAGGAATGATAAAGAACAATCAAATCATAGATAAATACACTTACTGGCCACTTTGTTAGATACACCTTGCTAGTACTGGGTTGGACCTCCTTTTTCCTTCAAAACCTCCTTAATTCTTCATAGCATAAATTCAACAAGGTGCTGGAAACATTCCTCAGAGATTTCGGTCCATGTTGACGTGACAGCATCTCACAGTTGCTACAGATGTCATTCCACCACGTCCCATATAAGGCCATTTGAGTATAATGACCTCATTTTCATGTTCAAGAAACCAGTTTGAGATAATCTGAGTTTTGTGAACTGGTACATTATTCTGCTAGAAGTAGCCATCAGCCATTAGTGGTCACAAAGAGATGGACATCGTCAGTAACAACATCTGTGGTCTTTAAACAATGCTCAGTTGGTACTAAAAGTGTGCCTAGAAAATATCCCCCACACCATTGCGCCACCATCAACAGCCTGAACCGTTGATATAAGTCAGTATAGATCCATGTTTTCATGTTTACACCAAATTCTGATCCTACCATCCTAATGTTGCAGCAGAAATCAAGACTCATCAGACCAGACAATGTTTTCCCTTTCTTCTGTTTTTTGTAGCCTCAGTTTTCTGTTCTTAGCTGAGAGGAGTGCCACTTGGTGTTGTCTTCTGCTACTGTAGCCTATCTGCTTCAAAGTTCAACATGTGCATGTTGAGCATTGAGATCCTCTTTTGAATATCTTATTTGTAATGAGAGGTTATTTGAGTTCCTGTTGCCTTCCTATTACCACGAAGCAAGTCTGGCCATTCTCCTCTGCCCTCTGACATAAACAAGTATTTTCACCCAGAGAACTGCTGCTCACTATTTTGAGACATTTTCTCTTTTTCAGACCATCCTCTGTAAACCCTAGAGATGGTTGTGTGGGAAAATCCCAGTAGATCAGCAGTTTCTGATATACTCAGACGAGCCCGTCTGGCACCATCAACCATGTCACATTCAAAGTCACTTAAATCAACTTTTTTCCCCATTCTGATGATTGGTTTGAACTTCAGTAAGTCGTCTTGATCATGTGTACATGCCTAAATGCTGACTAGTTATGAACTTAATATACTTAATACTTAATATAGTGGCTGGTGAATGTAGATATATTTAAAAAGAAATATAACTATGGATGACTGAGCTTCATATATAATAATTTTTTAATCAATACAATACGTAAATATTGCTAATTAATGTATTAGGCAAGCCATAAATGCATTGCTACTGAAGATGTCATGACTATGTTCAGTGATAATGTATTTTTTTCCACCAGACTATCCATTTAGATTCCATTGCAGTGACTACAGTGTCATTCAACTTTTTATGATTATAGTTAGATAAGGTTATGGTGACTTGACAAAAAGGTTTTCATCATTTAACTTAAATCTCAGTGTTTCCTTAAGCTTAACCAAAGTAATTAGAAACAGGAGTCTGGATGAAACTTATGTGTTATCCCCTCAAACTGTCTGCAGTTATTAAGCAGTTTATAAATATGGCACATGATTAATTCAGCTGTAAATGCAACCCGTGGTTATGTTGCACATAGACATCATTTAGAAATTGCTTTGCTTCAAAAGGGTATATTCTACTGCTAGGTTTGGATGGCAGTAACCTTGCATGCAATTAAACGACACATTTTGACTAAAATTTTACTTTATTGGTGCATGGAAGTACATGACATCACCTTATTCCAGTTGTAGTGCCCCACACACTCCAGACCAATGGACATGACGAAAATTTGCTACGTGAAAGAACCTGCACTGTTCTAACTTTGGTAGAGAAAGTGTTAATTTATGTAGGAGCCCATCACTCATATGGGCTATAAGAGGCTGATTTAGAAATAAGGTTTTCAGGGCCTTTAAACTAATGACCATGCTGTCATTTTTTCTGATGAGCACAGCATCCCTGTGTAAAGTATGTAGCCCTCTGTAGAGACATGAAGAAAAGCAGGAGAGATACTCAGATAAAATTTATGCAAGTCTTGTGCCTTAGTTATGTTTTATTCAGTTCCATTTGTGGAATTGGAGCTTTATTCTGAAGAATTTATGCCAGGAGTCTTGTTGATTTTTCAGGTTAGCAAAAGAATTTAAAAAAAAATGAAAATGCACCTTGTGTTCAACTATCTATAATACTTTCTTCTCTTCAGCAGCTCCAGTAAAAACCAGTGTAAGAGCCAATTAAAAATGATGAAGACAAGAATCCAGAGTTCAGATATCTAATGCAATATAGCTTTCTCAAAATGAGCTGGTTACAGCATGAGCAACAGAAATCATTAAACTGATTATAATGCACACTGGGATTGACTAATCACCGGCATAAAGTGCTGAATTCTGATTAAGCATAAATGTATCTTTCCACAGTCTTGGATGGAAGTAACCTACAATGCTTTCGACCTTTTCTGATTACCAGCATTCCACTACTCACATGTGCACACACTTACATGCACGCATTTGCACATTAACATCATCTTTGATGTCAGTTCCTCACCATTTACAGCAGACTCGTTTTGCAATGGCCAGCTTAAACGGTTCAACTTGTGCTGATCTTTTGACATCAGCACTTATATTGATCAGCAGAGCTCTCTGCCTCTCTGCACCGATTTATAAACCAATAAGTTCTGTGTGTGTGTGTGTGAGTGTGTAGGCCCATAGGAAAGGCATGAGCAGTAAAGTTCTTGATATGTATGATATTATGGGGCTGTGAAGAGGTTCAGCTGTCACTGACAGCCTGAGATGGAAAGCACTGTGGGTGTAAAGGTGGAAGATTTTATGATATGGCTGATTTATTGGGTGGAACAGTTTGAGAAGCACTCGTACAGTTTGATGCTGCCTGGACATTAGACACAAAGATTTTTCTTTAGATGCTGATTCTTAAAAATAAATTAGGTAGATAACTAAAAGGCAGACCCATCCTAACCAGAACAGTAAATGCCATCATAATAATGGGACAGTTCACCCCAAAATCAAATTTATATACATTTTCTCTGGCTCCTAGCTCTCTTTATCCATCAAGATTGTTTTGGTGTGAGTTGTCCCCGTTTTGGACGTATTGGCTGTATGGAGATGTCCCTTTCTCTTGAACATAATGGAACTAAATGACACTGACCTTGTGATGTGCAGTGTGCCAAAAAATACATTTAAAAAACTCATCAGCAATGTCTCTTTCCAGAAGTCATGACCCAGTTACTCCAAGCAATCTTATATAGGAACTTTTTTTCTTTCTGGCAAACTATATCTGCCAACCAAAAGGAAGCATTGAGCCAGCTGAACTAACATTACAGTTATTCTGAGGCGGAGACCATCGGTCTTTACATTGTGTCACGCAAGCTTGCTTACTTTTGCAGAGTGATATGGTTGAAAGATGAAGTTCTGTAGAAAGAAAAATCGTTCCTACATAAAACAGAGAGAGACCTGTTGATTTTTTCTTTCGTTTGTTTGTTTTGAGCAGATCAAATGTTATAAAGTTCTAGTATAATCCAAAGAAGACAACAAATTTACAGCTGGTATCTCCAAATGTTTTTTTCTTGTAAAAAAATTAGAACAATACTGGTTGGTGCAAATATATTCAGCTAGAGCCTAGTTTATTTCCTGTGCTTCTGGTAACTTCACACCATATTTTGGTTGCTGATCAAATAGAGTTGGTAAGGTAGACTGCTACTGTTTCTATTTAGCTTCGGGTAGTTTTCTAAGCTTCAAAAAGGGAGTTTAAGAGAAATATAACACTTTTTAGACACAAATAATTTATCCTGTTAAATCAACAATGTTTATTAAAGTTACCAATGGGAAGGACTGATGTTTGCTGCCTACCTCATACGTTAACATTATTGTTTTATCATTAGCCATAGTCACTAGCCGCTACCTTAATGATAACCAAACAGACGGCTAATGTGGGTAATTGCTAATAGTTAACCGGCTAATGGCAACGTGTGCGCTGGCCAGGTTAACATTTATAACTGTTTAATACTTACTGTAAATGTTGTTGAAACAGGAGCTTTACTCACCTCACAAAATTCTTTATAAAGACTGGGGTGTCAGTCTTTAAGATGATTTGCCAGAGTTGTTGTGCTGCTGTTCATGTGTTCAGCTTCTAGTGAGGGGAGGGGCTTCTAGTGAGCTGGAGCAGGCGAAGATGGCACTATTGGTATCAATAGTGTTGCAAATGAGTATCTAATCCAATAGTCATTTTTAGTATCAGTTAGTATCCAAGTATCAATTAGTATGTGATTATCAATTCTTGACAACCCTACTTGGAACATATGCTGCATATGCAGTAGCACTAAAGACCAGAGGAAAAAAACATGATAAATAGATTTTTGAGTGAACTCACTCATTACTTTATATTCTACTTAAACTATTTTTAAGGATAGTACACATTAAATTTTGTATATCTTTTCAAACAAGGAATTGAACTTAAACATCAGATATCAAGGTATAATAAAAACTGTCCGCTGTTTCATGACTTTAATTATACTCCTGCAGCTTTCTGTCTTTCATGGATCTTCGCAAGACACGTCTTGTCAGATCAAAACATTGCAACCAACAGATAATTAAAGTTTTAATGGGGATGTCAAACACTACCCTGACATCTCTTAAGTACCATAGATTTTCATCTATTATTCTCAGTTTTCAGTATGTCATTTTTGTGATAGTCTCTGATACTCTGAAAAATAGGCTACTCACATATGCATAAACAGATGTGTATTTATGGATATTCAAAGTCACACCAATATCAGACCAATATCAGACCAGCAGTATGGCTGAGGAAAAAACTGTAGGCACCAGACCAGAATGGCTTGGCTGAAGCTCGCTTTAAAAAGTCACATGTCTAAGAGGACTTCCATCCAGCTCTTCTCATAAAGGCTGGCTTTTTCATCAGTGGGCAGCTTTCATGGGCACAAAAAACTGCTGGTATAAAAATGTTGACATTCAAAATCACCAATTAGCCCTTTTAAAGGTCTCCCTCTTTTCAAATTAAGAATCTTTGGTGTGGACAAATAGTCTACATTAGGTTGTGACTTTTATGAGACAACACTTAAGTACTCATGTTTTTATTTACTGGGTTGCTTTGCTTAAATGCTCATGAGACATTGGTTAGAGCACCACTCCAAACTGTAGTAATAATTATTTAATTAGTACCACAGCACAGAAAAAGAACAAAAAGTGAAAGAATTAAATCAATTGTTTTAAAGCAAGATTGCCAAATGATTTGATATGGTTGTAACTCTTTCCTCTATTTTATATCATTGCAAATTGAAAATATTTATTTTTTTTAACCATTTTTGGAGAAGAAAATTATTTATTATTATTATTATTTAACCTCAAGCTCATGGAAAGATTTGTTGACAAGTAAACAAGAGATTAATTTTTTTTAAAGAAGAAAGTTCAGTGGTATTATCCTCCATTCATTTTATTTTTGTTTGGTTTTTAATCCTGCTGTTTGCATTGCTACATGTACTGTTGGAAATGATGTTTCACACACACTGGCTCAAAACCTTCCCGAATTCGGAAACCTGTAGTGAATTTCACTAATTGTTGGCACATACTCAGATTAAAACTATATAGAATCTCACCCTTGTTCGTATTGAAACTCTCCATCCCAGCTGAGATAGTGTGACAATGTGACACGCACAGACGCTATCTCCCTCTCCCCTCCCCTGCCTCTGTCTGTCACACAGCCATCCAGAAATGTTAACTTTCTGTCGCACTACCACTTTCCCTGCCACACTTTACTGGCAACTTCTCCAAATGTCTTTATTTTCTGTGGGGTTTCGGTTACATTTACATTCTGCTTTCCCCTGCAGCAGTCTCTTAGACCCACAGGCTCGAGCTTCACTGTAGCTAGCAAAAGAAAAGTCCTCTTTCCTCGTCTTAACATTCTTTGACTAAGTCTTGCTTTTGCTGTCTTTAACTGCAGGTTAATATTAGCTCTTTCATTTAGATCTGCAAACACACGCCAGCATCACACCAGTTCCTCTACACTGGATTTACAATTAGGAGTCGATATTTGTTACAGTCAGTTTCTTATGTGGATAAATAAGAATTACATGTATGGGGAATTATGTTAGTCATCCATTGATCTGGAATATTAATGTTTAAGGGACATCCACATAGGAAGCGATTTGCTTATCACCCTTTGCTTTGTTGCTGAAGGCTGGTCACTAGTACACATTCCAGGCTCCCGTTGCCTAGGTAACCCTGTTATATGTCATTCATCAGTACCCTTTGCTTTCATTGGTAGTCATTAAAATTTTTTGCCTCAAAGTTGAGAAAAGTTTAACTCGGGACCCGCCTACTTTGTGTTGCCAGCTTCTATTTCGCCTGTCGTCACTTGAAGTCATTGAATGTCATTGACTTTCTGTGATCTTTGGTCGGCAGCATGCTGCTAGTCGCTTCCTATGTTCATGGCCCTAGTTACAAAATTAGGTCTTTTGGAATCAATAATCTATCAGTCTTCCCTAAAGTTTGGGCAACCATGGGCAAATTACATATTTTGTATTGTTTTGTATTATGTGGTATTTGAAGAGAAAAGGAATAAATACAACCCCATGCAGCAACCTGTTACTTACTTGCACATACTTTTTGTAACTATCAAAAATGAAGGTTACTATAAGAAACTGATTACTGGCCAAAGTTGTTACCCATATCAAAATACTCCCAAAACAATTTAATTTTCTGAAATGTCATTAATAAATAGCGAACAAGTCTTCAACTAAACAGTCATATCAGCCACTTTAGTTTTTTCTGTCTGAAACAACCGATGCAAGAGTTCTCAAACTACATTTAGGAGAGTTTTCACCTACTCACTGTCCAAATCCATATTTGTGAAGGGGGTGCACCTTACTTTTGGCTCGAAAACTGGAGTTCAAGTCATGTCATCGACCACATTTAACTTGTGTAGTTACTCATGTTTTGATTGGGTTTAGAGACTAAAAGTAGTTAGGCTTAAGAAAAGATCATGTTTTGGGTAAAAAAAAAAAAAATCACTTCACCGCCTTAAACACATACTTTTTTTGTTAAGTTACCAGGGTGTTGAGTTACGTTCCTTCTGTAAAGCACATTTTTTATATTCACATGGCCACTGGAAGTCAGTTTACTTTAAAATATAGCTATAGATTGTAATAACAGCCTGCGCAAACCACCTATCCTTTTGATTTCTAGTGGAGGACACTGTAGGAAAGTGCAGATAACTATGTACAAATGTATAACTGGGAGACCAAGGAAACTTTCAGATGAAACTTTATGTCTGCTGAGCAGAATGGCAAAGCAAAGCCCCATATAAGGTTTAGGAGACTGGTACAGCACCAATCAACTGTACAGAGTTGATGCACAAATAGGGTCTACATGGAACAGTCATCAGTCTTCACCCTTATTTATCAAGTTAATGACATAAAACTTAATTAGCATTTGGCTCATTCTTTGCCGCAGTGATTGCACTTCTTTTCAATTTGCCAAAACTCTTGCATGCAACTGTATGCCTCTGTCTTTTTCCAATGAAGGCTCCAGCAGGAGCAGCTCTGTCTGTCTTCATTTCCCTATTTAACTGCTATGCTTGAGTAGGTCATGGACTCAATAGACCTCAGTTACTACATCTCCCACAAATCCAGACAGAATAACTGAGCTAATAGAATTGACTGCTCATTTCATTTAAAATTTTAATGGATGCTGCCCCATTTAAGCTGTATTTTTCTATTACTGCTGTGATATTAGCCAAAGAAGCTCCACTTTTCCATATATTTTGCTCCTGATATGCAGTATAGTATGTATTTAGGACTGCCTGCTCCTGTATATGCATGCATGTGCAGCTCCAGTAGTAGTAAAATAAGCTTTTATCATAAATCAGCTGTTTTATACTGCTTCATGCTCTAGCTGTGAGTTGAAATTACAGCTGACTCCAATTTTCAAATTAATGGCCATAAAATAATGGGTTTTAAGTGTGTAAAAGGTACTTCATTTCAATATTGTAATGCCAGTGTGTCCAATTAATCACAGTTGCATGATGGGCCCCGTGACTGGTAATGTGTCACGTTCTTCTGTCCCCTGGAAATATTTTTAATTCTATGTGCCTTAAATCTGGGTGAACACACTCAGTAATGTAATATATCACACATGCTGTAGTACCCTGCAGTTTTGCTTGCCTAAGCTCGATCACACATCATACACTTTAAAACCCTTGGCTCCTGTGTCAGAAAAAAAGAGAGTCGGGTAGATAAGGGGACACAGGAAGCGGGGCTGGTGTAAATAAGTCTTTACCTGAAGCTTTGCATTGTGTAAAAATACATAATATAATTTAGAATACTCATTTATCTCTAGACTAAAGCCTTCTATTGTTGAGATCAGTCTTTCTTGCAGTCACACCCCATCTTTATCAGTAATGCCAGACACGTTTTTATTTTAAGCTTAGATAATCAGAATACATCATGTATGCATGTTTAAATAGAGGTGACACAGAGAAGGAAGAAGGAGAAAGGCGTATAGTAAATAATGTCTTATGTCTTCCAGTTAAAAAAGGCAATATAAAGGCTAAGTATACTTTTCTGCCAGTCAATAACCTTTAAAAGCTACCACATACATCCTTCCTTTTTAATGTGTATTATCTCTTATATGACAGAACATTTAATAAGAAATATTTAGGTTTTTTTTCCCCTCCCCCGGCACTTTCATTTCTTTGAAGTGCCCCAGCATGCGGCCTGTTGCAGCATGTAGCACTATTGGCCAACTCACTTGGGCACTCTGGGTAATAGCCTTTGCATCAGTGCTCAGAGCTCCGTGCATTCAAATGAAATATCAACTTGTCTCAACGCCAAGGAAGATGACAGCTGACTCTGCTGGGCCTGCCAGAACCCACTCTGTCCTGGGGGGTGGGGCAATGTCACTTTTATGGGATTTCAGAAAGGTTGCCACTGGAACCTGGCCTTGGGTAAGGTAATTGGGGAAAATATATATTTTAGGATATTATATAATAACTTTTGCTGTTTTGTGCATTCGAAGCCCATTTCAGTTGACATTTACTGTGCACATTTGAGTCTAACTTCAGCAAACTACCTCTGGTCAAGAAGTTGTTGAGCCCCAGGGATACTGGAGCACAGAACCTGTTTCTTAATTGATATTTAT
>VVAS01051178.1:0-11291 GCA_015103295.1 Ptychochromis oligacanthus
CTATCCAAGCTCTCAAGGGCAAGAGGCAGGATATACCCTGGACAGGTCTCCAGTCTATTGCAGGGCTAATGCTTCAAGACCAGCGACTGTATATAAAAGATGGATGTAGCCACCTTGATATTGCCCAATGGTTTTTGAAGCCTCCATGTTTTGAAACCAGGTGTCACTAGTGAGGGTTGGATCTGATTAAGAAATTCTGTACACTCATAATAAATCACAAGGTAGGCACGCCATAAAGAATACCCCGCTGTACTCTATTTAATGGGACCATAATTTACATAATGAACATCATGTTTTAAAAAAGACTCACTTTGTCCTTGACTTTATACAACTGTCATTATTTTTGCAACTACAGGAGTCATCCCCTGCTGATGATTAAAAACATGCAGATTATAAGCTCCTTCAATATTGACTTTACTTTATATCGGGAGGCTACGTCCATCTTTCATATACAGTCTATGTTCAAATCAAATAAACGTGAAAGAGGTGTTTTGCTATAATTTCATTTAATTAATTCACTCCAGCAAAACACTACAGCAAAGAAATTATGTGATGCAATCCTGCTATCTTAAGCAAGCTTAAATACTGGGTCTATTGGTTATAATCAGCGCAGTAAAAATTGCTGGCATCTTGAGAGGTGAAACAGGCTGGAACGGCTGAGTTTCATGAAGGACACCATGAAAACATAAGCTGACACAAACCTCCAGTCTCAAAGCAGACTGCTCTGCATGTGTGCTGGTCGAGCAAATTGACCATTGCCACGTTTCTCACAGTTTCCATGGA
Organism: Ptychochromis oligacanthus; assembly: GCA_015103295.1. Classification (NCBI taxonomy): domain Eukaryota; kingdom Metazoa; phylum Chordata; class Actinopteri; order Cichliformes; family Cichlidae; genus Ptychochromis; species Ptychochromis oligacanthus. Next base: position 784 of record VVAS01051178.1, read on the forward strand.
CACAGGAGAAATATTGCTAAGACCTTACACTGGGCTGTTACCTTCTTGTCAGACTATACTGTGATGAGAAATGTTCCCCACTTAATTTAGCCAGTTTTAGTGCAGTATACAACCAGAAATGTGCAAAAACAGATGTAGTTTTTTGTTTTTTGTTTTTTTTAGATTTTGTAGATTTCATGTGGCATGTTTTCTTTTTATAGATTATTAAATATTATAATTCTGATATGCTTTTAAAGCCTTAACAGTGCCTCTGCTCTACTACACTCACTCCTTGTCTGTGTCATTTAGATTAATATAGCACCACTGTTACATACTGACGACACCAGCCTCATCCTTGTGTGGAATACGTTTACCTCTCATGAGATGTAGTTTTCAGATTTAGCTTGCATGCTTGTCAGAACATCACTAGTGCCAAGATTTGAGTCATCTTAAATGAAATGCACATGCTTTAAAATAATAAACCTCAAGGTTGTAATATCCACTCTTTCGGATCTATAAATGTGTCATATTACATTTTGTTTTACATGTAAATAAATAAATAAATAGGTCAAGGTGAGTTTGTCCCCTTCAGGCAGGATAAACTCTTTGGATCTGAATTCAGTAGAAATATGGGGCACAAGCCAGTCTGGCACACCCAAGGTTGTATTTGATGGATGATCACAAAATGTGTTTGCATGCATACATTTCTGCTTCTGTGTGTGTGCAGACTGTAAAAGATTAATAAGATTCTCTCCTCATACAAAAAGCAAGGCACTCCACATTTTTAAGCACTCACTTTTAATTCATTGCAATTATCACTATACACTGAACTTGGCCTCACCATGCCCTACTGTACTTTTTATTTCACCCTGAGATTCACTGTCTCAAGTAAGTGTCTCCTTTTCATCAGTTACATGGTGACAAAGCAGCAGCAGGGAGAATTTTGCCATTGAGCTTCCAACCTGTCACTCTAGGCACTGATGTCCAATTAATGAGAATTCAGCCAGGGGATTTTCTCCCTATGAGAGGTTATGTGGAGAGGCAGAGGCCATCACTCCTACCTTGGGTGTTCTTCACTGAGAAAGACAGCTATTGTCACAACATTCCTGCCTCAAGCTGCTCTATACTTCACAGCCTGATAAGCAGCTGTTTAATCAGCCGGCTTCAGACCACAGCAGGTATTTTAGTTCAGGCTTTCTGGCAGCAACTTTAGGAAATCATTTCATGCTTTAATAGATGTTGACCAAGTTTAAATACCATCTACACTCCAGTATATACATTCGATGTAGGTCATGTTTCTACTGGCAAATGAAGTGTAAGATGTATAGACTACACAAGAGGGTTTAGTGTAAGAACTCTTTGCTACCAGCATTTCATTTTGAAAGTTTCACGGCAACAACAGTGAAAACTAATTTTAAAGCAAACCAAGGAATCAATAACAGGAGCTTAAAAATAAAACACAGACAACTGGGGACATAATTTTATAGAAAGCAGTACCTGGACAATTCTGCAGACCCTTCATTTTAGTCCACATAGACACACTACATTCTGTAATGCAAACACTGGAAGTAAATTGCAATTTCTATCTGATATTGATTCATCTTATTTGGAGGTAACTCCCACAAGGTTGATCCTCTCATAACCTTAACCAGATGGCTTTAGAGATGCCTTAACCAAGCCTCAACCAAAAAAGTGACAGATCCAAACAATGCCCCCCAAATTATGTTTCTTATTTGACATTTTGGAAGGCAGAAAACCCCCCAGCCTCTTATGGCCTTTAAGAATGAACTTGTTGAAACTGCCAAAACAATCCTGCCCAATGATGCCACAAATGTTATAATCTACTGATAACTGTTGAAAAGATTTGAAGATTGTGCTTTCATGCAGCATTTTAAAATAAACGGAAAGACAGAAATACATGCCTAAGAAGAAAAATAAAGAATAAACTGATTTACATAGGGGTAGATAGAGTTATTTAATGACTGCATGCCTTTCTTGAGTTTAGTAAAACAAAGCAATAGCTGCCTTTCACTTAGATTCAGTTAGAACTTGAAAAACAGTATTAGGCAACATATCTTCAACACATCTCATTTAAGAATCAAAGTTGAAATTCTATTGAAATAGGCTCCATCACAGGAGTCACTCAGCTACAAACACAGCCAAATGTGTCATATCACCATCTTGAAATACAAGATAGTCTTGTCTGCAGAGGTATCACAGCCACAATGTGGTCCTGCATTTGAGAAACCCACTGACAGTTGTGGTTGCTTTAGCTGAAAGGGCTGATATTTGTCTCAAAGCCTATGCAGTAAAATCTTACAACCCTGTTTGGCTGCCTTCCTCTCATCCCTCCTTCCGTTTCTTTCCTCCTTTCTCCCAGACAGCTCAGGATGGGTGTAGTCTAGATGAGAAGTGGGCGAGCAGTGAATGCCTGCCTAGCTGGCGAAGGATTATGCCAGCTGAACAGAGTCTTCCAGCCCTGAGCTGTCCACCCACTCCAGATCCTGTTCTTCTGTGATTAGCCTGCAGCCTCAGCCCACTTTAGCCTCCTTTCAGAAGCTGTCTAAGACTCAGGTGTGAGTGATTTCCAGGTAACCTTTGCAGACTTTTCTGTCCATCTACATGAGTTATGTGTAATGAACCAGCGCATTTAAATTGGGCAGCATTCAGGCAGGCCACCAGGCTTGTTAGGGGATTATTTTATTTGCCTTAGTTTGTCTTGCCTCAGCTTGATGAAATGTCAGAAGCTGTAGTTATTAGTTGTGCAAGTGCTTGGTGGAATCCCCACTCCTTATGACTACATCTTTTGAGCCCAAGGCTAGACATTTCTTTTCTTAGCAATAACATGAAAAAAAAGTCTCATGAGAAAACTTTTCTCTCTCTCATTTTTTCCCAATTTTACCTAAAGAAAAATCTTTTCAGCTGACAAATTATGGTTTTAATAAAGAATCTGCCAGTTTGACTCTTGCTTAAGGCTTTGTTATCACCTTGTTATGAAAGTGAGGCTCCATCAACTGCTATAGTCATGGCTGTATGAAAGGAAGAGAAAGAGCGAAAAAAAGAGAAAATGCTTCATGATGTGATAAGCAGTGACACACAGGGCAGCGCTCCATCCCTGTGCTGGAACATGCCTGAATGTTCCACAGAGACCGTGTTTTGTTAAATTTCAGCCGCTTGCTAATGTGCAAATTACTGAAGAGTCCACACATGTCTTGGCTGAAACAAATGATATATGGTGTTAACTGATTCTGAACCCATTAAGTACACTTTTGCTGTCGGATGCACACCCAGTGTGACCTACTGCTCAAACTAAAAGGGGTGGATCATGGCTCCTGTTTGCTTGGTAATAAAAATGTTGTGCCAGTTCGGAACACATACTGGTACAAACAGGACACTTGCCTCTGCTTTTCCTTTGAGGATCCAACATTGCAAACTGGTTAAAGGCTGTTTAGATTTCTGAGTTGTTTTCCCCACAAGATAAAGTAAACTTTTCTCTGGTCAAAGCAACTTTTGTCCCAGACAAGGTAGGAGGAGATTAATATGAAAGCTGATCCCAAGTGTGACAATTTCTATTTCTCTACTTCTACCCAGATCAGTAAAAACGTGTCTGCAGCATCTTAAACAGAACTGTACTGTCTGTCTCCCTGCCTCTTCCTTTTCTGCTCTCTCATCTCTTGCTCTCTGTTTCCCTCTCCCTCACTGCATTTTTCCCAGGCAGAGGCATTCATGGACCCTCTGGCTCCGCTGCTTTCGTCAGTGACTTGGAGTGCTCTGAAAACTTTGTGAACTCTTTGTGTTGGAGTGGGAAGGGAGAGAAAGGCGAGCAGTTGATGGGACGCAGCCCGACAGCAGCAGCGGGCTCCTCTGGAGACGGCATCAGGATTCTCAACTGGAGGTAATTCCCCAGATAATGATAAGAAAACACCTCAGGCTTCTAACCCCCCTGGCCCTGCTGGGACTCCTTATGGGGTTGGCAGACCTTAGCCATGGCTCTGTCGTTGAGGATGAGGATAACTACATGCAGGAGCTGCTGACAAGAGAACAATACAACCAGGTTCAAGTGTTGGAGAAGCAAATTTCCTTCATACCTGATGGTGAGGAACACCCAAGACACCCTGCCAAGAAAATTCCCAAGGCGAAGATAGACAGCAGCAAGAAGACAGATAAAGCCACAGCTGATGAAAAATCAGGTAAAAAACACTGTTGTCTCTTAAAGGGCAACTTGATAAAGTTGTTTTTTGTGTCTTTTAAAGCAATATCAGCCTCACGTTTTTTTTGTGCAGTCTACAACTGTAAATTTTGCTCTAGAAATCATCCACAAAAGCATGTTATCATGGTCATTAGCAATCAGTCAGCTTTAGTGATTCTTACAATATTACAATAGTATTCTAACAGTAGTTTGTGTTGCTGCATCATTTTAACTTCTTCTGCTAAAACTTTTAGGAAAAGTAAACATATGAGTTAGTGTTGAGGCACGTTTTCAGTTTTTTAAAAAAAAATATCATTACAGCATTTTGTGTTTCAAGATGAATATTCTTTGGAATTAAATAACAATACAAAACAATAACTGTAAAATAACACCTGGTTATTTTGCATGTTTGCCATGTGAAAAACTGAAAGAGCATTGATCATCACCTCTTCTCAGTCACCTAACATGCACCAGGCATGCTAATTGATGAATAAAGATGGAAAATTTTAAGGCATCATATTCAACCCTGATGTGCTCATTGACTCACAAAAATAATGATCTCATGATGTAGTCCTCCTCCTCACTATTCAGTATGCGTAGATCAGACCGATGTTTCTGCGTTGCTTCAGCACAACAGCAGGATTTAAAGCTTCATGCATGGCAGAGATTAGGACTGCACTGTATGGTGGTATAGTGCACATGTGAAACCCATGCTTCCCAAAAAGTAACAAGTACCAGCAGTCCTGTCTTGTTGTAGTCCATTTCTAAATGTACATCTCGTGCTCTAGGAGTCTCAGTTCATGCAGGAGCAGGTTTGTAGGCATGTTTGAAATACAGCCAGGTGATTGGAAGACAGTAAGAGGTTGGTGGCAGATAATGTAGTGCAGCTGTGTAGACAGTGACCTCATGTTTAAAGCATCTGACTACACATGTCTCAGCAGGGATACCTGCTGCAGGTGGGACCAGAGGAGGAAGTTAACAGTGAAATATGCAGAAGTTGCTTCTTTACTGTGCATTATATTAATATTATTGTTAATGACACATAAATAGTAATTGCAAATACTTCCAAATAAAGTTATTTACAAAATCTGAGTTGAGCTGGGTGGTATGGTGGGTTGTGCAAGACGGTTGTGGGTTTGAATCAGTCAGTTGGGGCCTTTCATGTTCTCCCTGCGCCTGTGTGGGTTCTCTCTGGGTACTTTGGCTTCCTCCCACAGTCCAATGACATGCTTGTTAGGTTAATTGGCGGTTCTAAACTGGCCATAGGTGTGAATGGTTGTCTGTCTCTCTGTATTAGCCCTGTGACAGACTGGTGACCTGTCCAGGGACTACCCCACTTGGATAGGGGTCCAGCCCAACTGCAACCCTGAATTAAATAAGTGGAAGAAAATGTATGGAAGTGTTGTACTTAAAGCTCCATTTTCCAAGCTCCAAGCTCCAAAGCCTGATTTAAAAAAAAAAGTTAACTGTGGCTCAAACTGTCTAGATGTAATATAGTTGATTAGTAGTAAAAATGACAACAGAGCATTTTACTGTCTTTCTGCTTGTTGTTTTCGTTTTGCAGCCCACATCTTTAGGTTCACTTTTGCCTTGCTCTTGTCAACCTCCAGACAAAGTAGGCATCTGTTTACAGGACAAAAAAAAAAGTACATAATATAGCAGGAATACATGAAACTAGTAGTTTAGGACCAATCGGCTAGAGGTGGCTGTTTCAGAGCTTTCCTACGGAAGTTCCTGTCTGTTAAATGAACAACTTTGAAAGGCAATAAGCATGTGTATGTTGTATTTCCAGCTTCTACAACTGCACTGAAGTGGCAAAAAATTAAACTTACTAGTTATGAGTAAAGTCTTGTATCTTGCTTTGTTTCAGCTTGAAGACACAGAAGAAGAATGGAAACCTTCCAGACTTCTTCTGTGTCTTCAAGAAGTATCTCCTTTTGTTGTTGTTAATTGCTCTTACATGGAAAAGTAACCATATCTTCACTGCTTAAAAGGACTTCTCATAAGTAGGATCTCTGGAATGCATTTACTTGAATTTATTGTCATATTTCTACTGTGCTATGATCAACTAAACATCATGAGTAGTGCCTGTATTTCACCAGTGTCTCAACAACCATATGTTGGTGCTTTCTTAATCCGTCATGCTGAAGCACATTTGTAGCTCAGAGCATTGCGGAGTTTAACCTGTCCCCAGAAAGAGATATGGATAAAGACTTTCAGATGTGAGAAGGGCTGTTGTCATGCGGAGCCCATCCCAAACTGAAATTCAGTCAAATAAAAAAACATCTTCAGTACCTTTAATGTTTACTCCCTGCCCCTATCCTGCCTCATATACCGGGTATTGAGCCAGTTATTTCATAGATATTATCACAAGAACTTAAACAAAAGTGCAAATTAAAATGTATTATTTTATCTAATGTGAGTGGTAGACACACTTTAACTGAATGTAGGGAGCACAAGAGTTAAATGTTTTCAAATTCTGTGCCCAGAAATTATTTCTTGGTTCAGTCCCCATTCTCCTGAATCCATCCATATGTGTAGGAATGAATCCCATCATCTTTTCCTTTTTTTCCTCATTTGTCATCACTTCTGCTATCCCGCTCTGTGCTGACAACATTGAATCAGCAATTTAAAATGTGATTCAACCTTTATAAATTTCTTTTCTTTTCCTTTTTACATTTCATTGCATTCCTTAGTGAAAGAACCCAACAAAAAGGCAGAAAAGACAAAGAAGAGTGCCCCGAAAAACCCAAACAGCATCTCAGAAGGAGACCAACAATACAACTCGATAAAAGAGGGTGAGTGAAAAACCAAATGGGCAAATCAAAGTTGACACTCACTTGTTATGGGAAATTCATGATCTCATAAAAATTCATCTATCCTCCAATGTGCAGGGATCGTTTCTCCACTTCCACAGGGGCAGCTATGATGGGAAAAAGGAAACAAACTCTCTCAGAGATGACAAATCTTTTGGGTAGAGTAAGTGTTTTCAGAAACCATATTTTCCCTGAGAGGAAAGGTCTGGCAGTATAAGATGATGCTCTCAGAAGTGGAGTCTAACCACAGAGGCACTGATGTCTTCTTTGCCTATGAAGCATTGTATTTGGTTTCCATGGATCACAGTATATTTGCTAAACTGAAACCAGGATGCACCAGTTGCCTTTTTGGCACGTTAAATAATAGATCGAACTTGCTTGACTCAAAGTGTGAGCCAGTGCAAAGTGCATGTGCGTTTACCTCACACTTTCCACAACTCATAATGTACTAATATTGCCATTATCCATCTTATTTACACAGGATAAAACCTTTCTATTAATACAGGAAGCTCTATTTAATAATACTGGGAAATTAAGAGTGGCTATGGCCAACTGTGAATTTATGTGTTTATACTGAAGCTATATAAACAAGACAGACAGAAAGGCTGCCATTTTTAATTTGGCATTCATTAGGCAGAGCAGAAAGATGGATATTATTTCATGATGGAAAATGGGAACTCCATGCCGACACGCCTGGCATGGCTCACATAGTCAAGATGTGGCTCAGACTAACAAAATCATGTTTTCATGACTGAAACTTTGACTCAACATCAATCTGTTTTCTGAATTTGTTTCAGCAGCTTCTGGTAGCAGCTAATTTGTCAGAGGCATGACTTCAGGGCTTATATTTTCTATAGAGCTCCAATACTCAGTTTTAAAACTAGTTCCACCTCTGAAATGTTAATTATTTGGCCATTGTCAGAAGTCAAGCAGAACATGAGTGTCCGCCACATGCACATACCAAAGCAATTGGGAATTGATGGATATCTGAGACCAAAAGGGATTTTCAAAGTTTCATTCAGCAGATGTTTCAACAGCTCATTCATTATTCCCGTCGGATGTAACAGAAATAAGCTGAAACAAATATTTCTGCTTGGATTTGTCACATGTGCTCTGTAAAGCTGCAGAGGCTGGCTTTGATAAAATCCTATTCTTCATTTTACTGGGATGTTGAAAAGTAAAAATTGCATTAAGGGTTGTAAGGAGGTTCTTTCATGCACAGCTGCCTTGTGATGTCCACATATGATTGAAGTTTAATTCTGGTGCACTGAGTTGTTAAATAATTTCTCTATTATAGCGAAATAATGTCACCATGGAAAGAGGAATACAATAATCAGTAATTATTCAAAAAAAGATTACTTATATGATCATGGGAAATGTAGAGAAATTCAATATGCTATTGAGTGTCAAAGTTTACTTCCTAGTGGCAGATGCAGTGGTTACTAAAGGTGAGATCATATGGGATTTGTAACACAAGGAATGGCGATCCTATTAAATGACATGGGTGGCCAAAATGGCAGTTGTTCAGCAAATGTTACATAGTGTCACTATAATATTTAAAGTTTTACTGAAAGCAGTTTAGATTGTTGCCTAAGTACTCAAAACATTTCCTCAAAAATTCACTGTGTATTCAATAAAAAAGGGCTGAGTGCTCTTAGTTTGGAAGCAGTTCAAAACTCACAGCACATAGACATCTTAACATGAATAAGTCATACACAGAAAGTATTTAAATATTATACCACCAGATGTAAAATAAGAGCTTGTGACTGACTCCAGAATTAGGTTTTGGCCTCAGCGATAACATGGCAGTTAGCCTAAATAGCGAGGCCTTTAGTGTCTGTTTTGTCATTTCTATTACACATTTGTTTTGAAGGCAGATGTGTGTGTGTGGCGGGGTCTTCTTGCAAAGGACTGGATGCAGATGGCAATGATGATTTAGGACTTTACAGCAACCAGACACCCATCTATTTATTTTTCTTTTTGTCCTGCTAACCTTGATCCTTTGGGCTGCTTTGCAGGCTAGGGTTGTCCCTAATATGTTGTGATCGCTACATTCAGAAAGCCTGTGGACTTACAGTATGAGTCTGAGAGCAATTTAAATATAGTCACAGGGTCGCAAGTACAGCAACACATATTTTATTGCTGTATAGCGTTACTATAAATGCTACACTAACTGGTCTTCCCAGTGGCTTTGCCTCTGGCTTGTTAATCAAATTTTATGCTTCAGTTTTACAGCAGGAATTAATTTGATCTCAAGCTATGTTTGCTTTATATACCAAACATAAATCAAGTCATGCATGTGTGGATTCTGGATGCTGATCTTCTTCTGTCTATGGCGTCTCTCGGGAGGTGTGATTGACACTGTCTCAGGTATTTTAGTCAGGTATGCAAAGTCAGCCTCCTTTTCGGAACAAATACATACATTACTGCAGAGCTCTTTGCTGAACTTCACATGCATATGTTCAGTAAAAGCAAGTCCATATTTGCAGCAGTTTTTAACAAAATTCTAGTGTTGTTTTTGTGCTTGTTACACTTCTGGGTGTTCATTTGCGAAGGCAGGCCTGGCTGTGCAACAGTGACATGTGCAGCATATGCTGCATGTACAAACAGACTGGTGCCCAATCGGAAAGGCTTGCTCTGAAATTCCATTGCTGTGGTCCAGGGAAGTGTGCAAACAGCTTGATCTGACCCAAAGAGCTTTTGGGCAGTGGAGATTTCACACGTCAACTTTGATTTGCCCATTTGGCCCTCACTGGATGATTTCCCTTGTACTGTTAAAAGTTGAGCCCATCTCACCCAAGGAGTTCTGTTCAGTAAACACCACCTCAGTTTCTGCAATCACTTAAATACAGGCATTTGTCCAAATGAATTCCAAACTCCCTATAGCAGCAAACAAAAGCTGTTTTTAGTGATGTACAGCTCTTACGGACTGAGCTTTCTGTGTTTTGAATATGACTGCTTGGCTACCAAGCCATTGCTGCAGCATCAGTTGGTGTTACTGAATAATTTATACACTCACAGGGACAATTAACAGTAAATTATCACATTGATGGCTGCTAATTGTCATCATTGGCACTTCCAATATATTATGCATAAGGGATTAGTCATCTTTTGACTTGGGTTATAAGACTCCCTGCACATCATTTTCTAAATGTGTGACTTGATTTAAAACTAAGTTCAGAATATATAACAAACGAAGTTTGATTTGTGTTAAGATTGATTTAAGAATAATCAAATTCTTGGCACACACATTATATACCAGTGGAAAAATCTTTCAGATAGACTTTAGTGAGGGAAAGCTAAAAGCAAAAAAACAAAAAACAAACTGCAGCTAATTAGCATGGTCTGTGTAAGACTTGTATACTGCTGTTTGCACAGCAGCATTTCTGCTTGACTTAATATGCATGCCATTTTAGGTATTCATAGTTAAGCAGAGACTTTCAGCCTGTGAATTCAGTTGTATATTGCCTGCTCTGACTTTGAAAGTTATAAAGTCTGCAAAATTATGCTACATACCATCAGTA